>JBBPTG010000309.1:0-26290 GCA_038093975.1 Chalciporus piperatus | reverse complement strand
GTCTCCTCGTCACTGCTGGCTCCTCGTTGAGTGTCTTACTAGTGAGTCAGTATGTACCTGCTACCTCACCCATCCCCGGTCTTTACCTGCAACACAGTCATCATTGCCAACAGTGTTTTCCTGCCTAGGCGCGCCCACTGTGCAAGCTCATCACTGTTGTTTCCTCGTCGCTGCTGTCTCATTATCGAGTATCTCACTTAGGGAGTCAGCATGTACCCGCTACCTCATTCATCCTCAGTCTTGACGGTCATCATTGCCAATGGTGTTCTCACGCCTAGGCCTGCCCACTGTTGTGCAACAGTGTTGCACAACAGCGCCGCTGTTATTTTCCATGCTCCCTCTTCTTTGAGATGTTTGGTGTTCCCTTTCATTTACTGTCAGTGTAGTAGATAAAACACAATGTATCGTTGCTGTAGAAGTGTCTTCAAACTGTTCATGGAACTGTCTGGACTTGACTGGATATTCGGAAACATCAAATTTGGGCACCTTCCGCCAGCAGGTGGGCCTTGCGGAGTTCTGCAGGCGAGCCTCGCGGAATTCTAGGCCATGGTGTGTTCGGAGCTCAAACTTTCACTTTCCACACTAACACCCAGCATGAACCCTTGCCACCACCCTCATCTTCAGCTCGACACTCACTACGTCCATCGCCTCTTACTTGGCTTCAGCGTCTTAATTGTTCTCTGTGGCATCAAGACACTTCAAATGATTACCATCCAACAGGCATCAATGAAACGTGCTTCCTGGCCCGATCCCACCATACACGCTATGCTCGACATCCTCACCGAGCATAAGTCCAGGATGGGGCAGGCAGGTGGTTTTCCCCCCACTGTGTTCGCTGAAGTGGCAAGAAGACTCGGGACCCCGGATAAGACCCCGTCCAAGGTCTCCAGCAAGTGGACCAGCGTATGTTGTTTCGACCCATGTTTTCTCAGCGTCAGCTTGACCTTTCGTTCCATCCACAGCTCAAGAAAACGTGGAGGGCCATCGAGGACTATCAATACAACAAGTCAGGTACCTACTTTGACCCCTTCCTGGGTGCAAATATCCAGACTCCTGCTGAAGTCGAAGCATGGGAGGCGTTTATTGCCTCTGGCACTGCTCAGGTATGTCTTCCAAAGCATTCATCTGTATTGAAACCGCATACTAATATCTATTTAGAGCAAAGAAATGGCCAACTTCCGGAACAGAGGTTGGCCATTCTGTGATAAAATGGCCGTGCTTTGTCCACGTGGTACAGGCGCCACAGGTGGTTATTCATACACTGGTGGCACAGAGTTGCTGGACTCCGACGAGGAGATACTAGTAGATGATGGGTCGCTACCAGATTCCCAATCCTACTCAATCCCCGCCACACCTAGCTCGCACTTCAGCATGTCGCAATTCACACAAGGGAACTTATTGGACCACGAGCTTAATTTTGATCAGCTGATGCAGCTCGGTCAAGATTTCGCCTCACCCAATCATACCACCCAGCTTACCGCCGTCAACAGTGCGCTCTCCATGCTCAATCAGGTCACTTCTCAATCTGGCACTCCCCAACTTGAATACGGCACTCCCCCTCCAAGCTTGCATGCGCATACATTATCCTCCGGTAGTCAGAGTCAGAGTCACCGCCCATTCTCCATGGCATCAGGCGCTCGCCCCCCCTCCTCTCGCACAAGCCTCATTTCCTCTGCCAAAATATCCAAGGATAAAAACAAGGGACGCAGCTCCGCCATCTCTACAGCAACTTCTTCCCTAGGCTCATCTGCTATTGCCAGCCGACGATCCAAAGTTACTCCCAGTCAGTCTTCCCGGACCACTGCCGCCGCAACAACTGGAATGACCGCCGCCATCAATCGTGCTACGGATGTCATGAATGACATCAAGGGTATGCTCCATGTAACGCAACCAGAACCATCAGTATCTATTCCTGCTGCTTCCGCTCAGACATTGCCCCAAAGTTTCCTTTCAACTCCACCAGACGCTTCCCCGCTGCAATGTACCAAGAGTTTTTCATCACAAGCAGTGGCAGTTCTCCTGACCGATAAAGAGATTCACCCTACCATTCGCGGTCAACTTGCTGCCTCTTTCCTCTCGGATCCACAACTTTGCCAGATGTATATTGCCTTGACCGACCCCGCTGTTCGTCAAGAGTTTGCTATCAGCTGGTTTAACCAGAACTTTCGTTATTCCTCGAGCACCATCCCTGCCAGCGGGCCGCCACCGCCTGTCAACGCAGGATACCTGGCAGTCCCTGCGGGCACCTCTCCCGTGTCGTCACCTCCCGCCAATCATCATGTAGGATACCCTGGTACTACCACCATTTCCGCAAGCACCATTTCCGAGTCCGTGTTGTCACCTCCCATCAACGCAGGACACCCAGGCGCCACTGCCTCCGTGGGCAGTAGTATCAACATGGAACGTCCATATTCCACCGTCGGAAATCAGGCAGCCTTCACAGGTCCTAGCGCAGCTTTGGCATCGTCATTTTCCTCTTCTGAGTCAAGTGCTTTTCATCCAGGCCTCTTCTTCAGAGATCTGCCTCCGGCTGTAGAGTCTGATGATGCTGGTGGTATGTCGTCCACGTCTGAGGCAGATCCCTATGCTATATACTTTGATGGACCCTATGACAACTCTTCCTTCCAGTGATTCTCTGCGGCTGCTTTGTTGTACTATTACAAGTCTTATGTGTCGCCCTGTTGACTCTTCCACACGACCATCATGTATTTATTCGTTGTAATGTTCCAATTACATCGTTACCCAAGTCCCAGGCGAAGTCCAAGTCTATCCATGAAAATGTATATAATCCGTCCACATCTCATCCGCAATCCTATCGCGCAAATGCACACCTTCATCTTCTTCAGCTTCGGGGTCAAAATCATCAGGTCCGTCCTCCATGCCACCATTGGGATCGTCATCAGTAGTTGGTTCTTCATCAGCCTCGTGGATGCGAATGAAGTTGTGAAGAGCACAAAGTGCTGCTGGAATACGCGCCTGAATTTCCAGCGGGTATGCAAGCCCAAGGAGGAGAATCCGAAAACGTTTTTTTAGAACACCGAAGATCCGTTCGACAACGTTTCTTGCAGAGGCATGCCGCAAGTTGAACAGTTCCCTTTTATTGACAGGTCTGCCAGCGTTTCGTCAGCCCGACTCGGACATGATCAAACAAAGTTAAATACATACCTTACATTTGCCCGGCCCCATTCAGCCAGGTGATACCGCACACCGCGATATGGAACAAGTAAAGTCCGCCGGGAGGGAAAGCCAAGGTCGGCAAGGAGATATTTACCCTCAGGGATAATGAGATTGCGCGAAATGGCATCATCATACACCCGTGCATCTGAAGCGGACCCCTCCCAGCCTGTGAGAGCATAAGTGAACTGGAGGTTGAAGTCGGATATGAAAAGGCAGTTCTGGGAGAGCGAGCCCTTGCGGTCCCTGAATGCGGTGGCGACGACAGCAGGAGGTGCCGCGACCGGAATATGGCTGCCGTCAATAGCACCAATCGCGTCCTTGAAATATGGCCAGAATTTTGGGTTCGATCTGAAGTTTGACGAGACTGTGTTGATACCAGGGGGGGTGATGAAAGTTGTATAGAAAGGAGGAGAGGAGAAAATGATGACCATTTTGCGAAAGTAACTGTTTAAAAAGACAATTAGGTTTGACTTGGACTGACGCCCCCATCTCTGTATCCAACGTACTGTGAAACTGTACCATTTGACCGTTGAAATCTCTCGCCAACATGCCTTACAGGCAGCCCAGTGACGCATGTGTATAGGAAAATGGCGAGTTGTTCTTCTAATGAAACAGACCTCGCATTGGAATGGCCATAGCCTCTGAGAATTGATATGAGTTCGTTGAAAAGTTCTGCATGGATGCCGAGTTCATTGCGGATGCGTTCTGGATGGCCTGTCAGAAGTTCGAGCAACCATCCTTCACCGGAAAGGACTGAAGTGTGGTAGGGCTCTGGGTCTCTGCGGGGTTCAGAAAGCGAAGAGACTGTGCTTGCCACAGCACAGATAATGATGCTGAGGAGGAGGGTCATATATTGGATGATGCGCTGTCGTTGTTCTGGTCGTAGGTTGGTCATGGCTGCGGAGTGATCGCTCAATCACTTCCAAATCGGGAGGACGATGACGAGAATGAAAAGCTACTAGTTTGCCTCTCTTTGTCTCGGACGGCTATAGGTATAAGCGAGTGTGGCTACGCGCTTAGCAGCACTTTTGGCGACTTTGCCCATCTCGAACAGGCCCTTAGACGTGTACACATCTGCAGGACTTAGCCGGCTCGAAAAGCCACTTAGCCGACTCTCAGAGTCGGCAAAAAACTGGTCTAGCGTAGTATAGCTAGAATGTCGATGCCGGTCCAATCAGAGTCCTCGTCAAGCCCTCGCGTAGGCTTCAAGAGTCGTCAAGCGATAACGTTACTCGTCTGCTTTGCAGATGCAGTCCCTGGTGAAACACCTAGCCGAGTTCTTCGATTACCTAGCATACAGTCGCATTATTGTTGGTGTGCGCACTGCGTTCGCGTTTACAACGCAGGATCCGAACTTGAAGCGGTCATCCGAGTCCGCGCTGAGTTACCTTCGACTCGTCTTCGCCGCTCTTCGCCGCTTGTCGAAATGGAAGATGCATGAAGACGGCGTTCAGTCCGCAGGCACCTCCATTGCATTCCAGAAAAGTTGGAAAAGGCCCCTTGTCCATGTGACTATATAAGCGACGAACACGCTTCAAACACGTTGTCGCCTCGCGCTCTCCGACCCGGCATGAGTAAGTTACTTATATGCATAATGTGTTCACAGAATGTTGCCTTATTGTCTTATTGTGGAACATTATCTGCTGGCTTGTTTTTGCGGATCGTGGACCGCGATCTGGGACCTATAAGTGACCCACAACGTTGAGGTGGGCATGCTTTCCCCCCTCTCT
The DNA here is from genome assembly GCA_038093975.1 of Chalciporus piperatus. Taxonomy (NCBI): domain Eukaryota; kingdom Fungi; phylum Basidiomycota; class Agaricomycetes; order Boletales; family Boletaceae; genus Chalciporus; species Chalciporus piperatus. Next base: position 21,383 of record JBBPTG010000309.1, on the reverse strand, counting down.
CGTTCAGAGCTTTATTATCATACTCCAGTGGTTTTCTCCCTCTTCATTGCATCGAGCTATCGACTCGGTGCTTGGCATTTCCGGAGGAATTGAGTTCCTCCGTTGCATTCTTCCTCTTAAGTTTCTTCGTATTCGGGCGGCTCTTCACCATCCACCCATCGGAGAGTCAGTTCTCTGCGGGGCTTTCACGCTCATTTCAAGTCTTCAACGTTACCTCGCGCACGTCACCAAATCCAATCTCGGTGACGGACTTGTCACTCTCTTAACCTAAACTCGCACCCGACCCCAGCATGGCCATCGACGCGTCCAAACTCGTCTTCCACCTCGACATCGTCCTCCTCGCCATCGGGGCCGTCTTTGCGCTCTCGACACTCCCCCGTGCATTGGCTCGCTTTTCCATCGCAGCCGAGTGGAGACATGGTCACATCCTACGCTCCGTGCGCCTCGCATCCCGTGGCCTCAGGTCACCAACCTCCGCTCGCAACCCCAAGGCTCCATCCCGTTCACCATCGAAATCAGCACCACCGCAGGACTTTGCATCTTCCTCGGGACACGATGGCCCACAAGACGGTATCACCACCGAGGAGTCCACATACGTGTCCCACTCTCATCTCCTCCGCCACGCTTCGACGCGGGGTTCTGGCTCGGGCTTGAGGTATCCTCCGCACGTCCGCGCATGGTCTGCCATCTTCCCACCAGCGGGATGCTTGTTACGATACCGACTTGATGCGGGGTTCAGCGTGGGCCAGGCACTCGTGCTGGGAATTTACGCAGTTGTGCTGATTTATGCGTCGTTTCTGAAGAGCAATCCGTTCGAGGATCCATTGAGGACTGGTATTGTCGCGATGTCGCAGATTCCAATAGTGTATGTGCTGGGCACAAAGAATAACGTGGTAGGGATGTGTGTCGCGATGGGATATGAGAAAGTGAGTCTGACACCCATCCTCGGGCAGTGTGCCCGTATATCGTGCTGATCTCGCATATCGGAAACAGGTGAATTACATCCATCGCTTTGCGGGAACAATGTTGGTGCTGCTTTCGAATGTGCACGCTTTCGGTTATAGTGAGTCACGACGTCGCATCGAGGGGAAAAGACGACTTACTTGGTCTGGTTTTGCTAGTCTATGAGTGGACTTTCCAGGGCAAGTTCTCGGAGTACATGGAAGACCCTGCGAACCAATGGGCACTGGCTGCCCTCCTTGCATTAGACGTTCTTTTCTTTTTCTCGACGTCCTTCTGGAGGCGTAAAGCTTATAACATATTCTTTGGAACGCATATCGTATGTTTCATTGTGTTCCTCCCTGCAGTAAGTTTCGTCAGCTTGTGGGAAGCAGAGCACTGCCTTACAACGTACTGTCAGATTTATCTGCACCAAGCGACCACGTTGCACTACATCATCGCCGCTGCTGCTGCATACGGCCTCGACCACGTCCTCCGCCTCATCAAAACACGAGTTTTCCACTCACGCATTCGACCTATTCCCGACCTTGACCTGACGCGGATCGAGATTCCTGCGCTAAATGCGGGATGGCGAGCAGGTCAACACGTCCGGATACGTGTCCTGTCGTCCGCGATGGGCTGGATAGGTTGGGCAGAGGTGCATCCGTTTACAATCGCTAGCATTGCAAAGACACCCGACGGGCTCGTGTTGATGTGTAAGAATGCAGGGGGGTGGACGAATCGGCTGTACGAGATGGCAAAGATTGCGGGATATGGGTGCGAGGATGGAGATCTAGCACGGACCGTCAGTGTGATGGTAGAGGGACCCTACGGTATGTGCATACGCTTCTCGGGTGTCTGTATCTGGACTTGGCCTTGATACACCGAGCAGGAGGTCCCGGGCATGCAGTATTCACCAGCTATTCAGCTGCAATGTTTGTCGTGGGTGGAAGCGGGATCACGTTTGCGCTATCTGCCGTCCAGGACCTCGTATACGTGAGTTCATTTGACACGCTGAGGATGATCTCCCATTCACGGCCGGGATTAGAGAGATCTCGAAGGGTCGAGTAGGGTCAAGGTCATAGAGCTCATCTGGTGCATCCAAGATCCTTGTATGTCTCTTAAAGCCCCCGTTTTCAGACAGAGTCATAGGGCTCACTCACGTCGGATATCCCGCCAGCTTCACTCAATCCTCTCCTCCCAATCTTCACCTCGCTCATCCAACAAAGCACACGTACGCCGCTTCGAATCTCGGTACATTACACCCGCGCGGCGGACGTTCCACCTTCGAAAGAATTTTTGCCACCTGGATTAACGCTTACAGCGGGACGTCCCAGAATTGCTAAAGTCCTGGATGCGGTAATTGCGCGAGCGGTGTCGTACGGGTCAGGTGTGAAAGCGAGCATGGACATCACCGGCGTCGTCGTGGGCGTGTGTGGTCCGGTCAGCATTGGAGACGAAGTCTCGCAGGCAGTGTCAGCTGTTGATCCAGGAAGGAGATGGGCGGTTGGGGGGATAGAGATGCACGAAGAGTGAGTCTTGCAAGATTCGTCTTTGTCTTTCTTGACTGATGGTCGCACTTAGGACGTTCGGGTGGTGAACTTGTGTCTCGCTGGGTCCAGTAGGTATGTATGTCGCATGATTTAAATGACGGGGCTCATAGGGCATGGGCACGCTCGTTTTCCTCGGGGGGTCATGAGTGTAAGTTAGGGTTGATATTTATGCGATGGTTGCGGATGTCAGACGGTCCAACGCTGGCACATAACTTCGTTGCTGTATTTCGTGTATGATAGAGTGTACTTGCATCTAGAAGAAATGAAGACTTGCCCTTGTATTCTTGAAGTCGAGAGTTGGTGAAAGTTGCCTCGTCATGACTGCCTCGTTTGAAGTTGTTTGGCTTGAGTTGTGTTTGATCGCTACCATTAGCTCCAACCCACCAATATGTCACCTCTTAGTTGCGGTCCTGCACATGGTTTCGCCCGTCTCCACGGATTGCCGCTCCACAGTGACAGGGAATGAGGGAAATCTCCTATGGAAACTTCGGGATCTGACTATTGCCAACCCCATCGGGATGTCTTCTCCAGGTTGCTCAAAGTGTCACCAGGTCGAGGTAACTGTACGACTTTACTATGTACGAGGTCCCGGCAGGCACAAGAGGCGGGTGAAAAATTGTCGCCGCCCACTCGCGAAATTTCGCATCTATGGTGCGCAGCTAGTTGGCAACTCTGCGCCTCTGCGAACGCTGCTATACGAAGCTTCACGTACTCGGATTTCCGGTTTGGAGCCGATGTGAAATACCCCTTGTTCGTACCTCGGTCCTTGACCACAAGTTCGGTTGCGAACACGCTCGCGCATCCAGGATTCCTGAAAAGTGCAAGCTTGACGGATCGTCTGATCCAAGCGCCGAAACACCGTCGAATCAGAAAAATAGCGGAGGCTCCATAACGGCAACGAAATCCTCAAATGCATCCAGGACAGAATGGACTCGAGGCTCAGCTCATTTGGCCATTGGTTGTTGCTTTGTCACTTCCAGGCAAGGTCTAGTACAACGATTCCGGAAAGACCACTCTATCGAGATACCCGGTGCAATATAAACATCCAAGATGGCCAGTTGCTTGTGCATCACACTCCGCATCTGCTCTTGCTTCAAGTTGCTCTTCAAGTTGCTCGCGCTTAGATAGATGTCTCAGGTTCCATCATTCATCTTGAGCAGGGAGTACGATCCTCGCCAGTGGAGCAAATGGCGACGATGGATGATTTCCCTCGTCATATGGAACACTATCGCACCCGTGTAAGCGTGCTACTGTACACAGTACCAGTGTCAGTTATGAATCATTGCTGATGCTTTCCATTCAGTGACCTTGCTGTTACATTTTATGTGAGACTCCCAACCGTTACTACCAACGGATGTATGCATGGCATGCTAACTAGTGGTCGATTAAGTCGGGCATTCAGCAGCAGATCCAGCAAGATTTTCATGTCTCAGACTCCATCGTCACGCTCGGCGTGGGCCTGTACAACTTCGTGAGCGCGATCTAGTCCTGTTTACTTTGTCTGGGCTTCTTATATGTAGACAGGGTGCGATCTTTGGGCCACTCATTTCCGGTCCCTTGAGTGAATTATGTGGTCGCAGACCAATCTACGTAATCTGCATGGCGGGATTCACCGGTCAGTTGTGCATGATCCTACTGTCGAGCACTCCACTGAGACGAAGTAGTATTATCGCTTTTCACGGCGCTCTCTCCGTCGATTATCAGTTTGCTTCTTTGCCGTACACTCGCTGGCTTCGTCGGTTCTGGTGTTTTCTCCCTCTATGGTGGTTCCCTCTCGGACATGTTCATTCCTCGCGAACGAGCTCCACTAGTTGCTCTCTTTACTATTATGCTTCAGGGAGCGCCCACATTTGGCCCAGTGCCAGCTGCACTACTGGGCTCATTTGTACCCTGGCGTTGGTCTATGGGCTTCATCACCATCTGGGCAGCGATTATCGCAATTCTTGTTTCCCTCCTCCCTGAGACGGAGCCATCAGCAATACGGAGAAGGTTCATAAGAGAACAAGGTCCATCAATCATAGACATCTCGTCGCCTACCCCTACGCAACAACCCTCAAACATCTGGAAGGAAGCACTATCCACGCCGATCAGTGAGTATGTTCAAACATCTGGAAGGAAGCACTATCCACGCCGATCAGTGAGTATGTTCTGAAGAGGTGACCACGTGAATTGACATCCAATTATTCAGTTATGCTTCGCCACGAGCCCATCGTTACGTGGACTACGCTGTATCATGCGTTTGTCTACGGACTCTTGTTCCTGCTTCTCGAGGTAACTTCACCCTGTGCTTATGTCTAAGGTGTTCTTATGCATTCATCAGGTCTACCCTCACGTCTACCGTTCCCTTTACTCGATGTCGTCCCAGGAATCGGGATTGGTCTTCATCCTTCCCTGGATTGGAAATCTTCTTGGCGTTCTTGTCTACTTCTGCTTCCTCAAACCTCAATACGCAGCCCGCCGAGATGCAACCTTCGCCCAGTCATTTGGAAAAAGAGAAATTACACCAGAGGCACGCCTTCCAGGTGTCATTCTCGCATCGCTCTTCACACCCATCGGCATGTTCTGGTTCGCATTCTCCGCTCGTCCCGACGTCCACTGGTTCATTCCCGTTTTATCGGGTGTTCCCATCGGGATGGGAATGACTCTCATACAACTCTCACTCGTCAACTACTATATTGATCTCTACCCGACGCGATCAGCCTCGGTGGTGGCCGCAAACTGCGCCGTTCGCAATATCGCAGCGACGATTTCCCCGAGTATCGGGGTTCCTTTATACTCCTACCTAGGCATTCGCAACGCGAGCCTGCTATTGGCATGCATCAGTTGTCTGGGTCTACCGACTGGAGTCATCCTACTCTCCTATGGCAAGGCTCTTCGTGCAAAAAGTAAATGGGCGAAGCAGGACACCGTGGACCCGCCTAAACACATCTCCGACATGGCGCCTCTGTTGGCACAATCCCAAAATTCCTACGGTGGTGCTGCGAACTAATTCTCCTCTTGAGAGATTTTCGTAACGTTACGACGAACTACTACGATTTTTGCTTACGACGTCACGACTCTTCACTGATTTCTTTGCGTTCTCAATTGTTTCTGTACGATCATGCCTGCACCAGATAGCCTCATGATTAATGATTGATCCATCGTTTATCATTAATGTACAAATATCACTCTTGTATGTTGAATTGCACTCAATTTCCTTCGTTTACTCTGTAGTGATGAAGGACTGGGAACTGCATACTAATAGTCACCGAACAAACAACCAATTGAACCAAATAACTTACTAAAATTCGTGCTGTTCGAAATATCCCGTTGTGACATATAGCTCTCAGCTTCGTACCGCTTGCTGCTGGCGGAATCATTGATCATTGTCAGTGGGAGTTGTCTTACATACTGTCTTACGGAGAGGTAAGTAACAAATGGATCTGCCTGAAACCTGTCCCTTCAAGTTTACGATTGGCCCGACTCCCTGCGAATACTTACGGGTCAGCCTGTTCATCGTTTATTGGGGCAGCATCATGCATCACCTCGCTCTATTGCGGTCACATCGTCTCAATGCTACGCAGCAGTTCTTGCCTCTGAGTCGTCGCTCCCGAGTCCCGGTATGGATGAACATGTCAATTTTCACATTTCAATATCTGACCGTAATCTTCTCGAAGCATCGCGTAACAGCGCGTAACTTACCGCAGCAACCAGGCGCTAAATCCAGTTCACCAACTCGAACGTTCAACTTGGTAACTGGTTCGAGTATTCACAGTTTTTTTGAATGCCGGCTGCGGTGCTGCAACGTGCTTCTGGTGTGTAACCCTCATCTGGCGCATCAATGCCCAAGTGACAGTCGGTTACGTCGACGCGAGAGTCGAAGAGAGGGGATCGAATCAGAAAACGAATGCGCTCCTTCTCAGAAGTAGAGGTACGTGAGTGAAAGGGCTCCAAGAATGATGGTGACTCAAGAAAACTTCCTTCGCCTAGAAATCAGGCTCAGCCTACCCCCAAGTGACTCAAGCGACCTCAGATCTTTTGTCAAGGGGTATAAAAAAGTTCTCGCAGAAATGTTATATCTTATCCATCGTCAACCAGCCTCTTGCCCATGTCACAGGTTCCTTCGTGCGTGTTGAACTTTGAGCACGATCCCCGACAATGGAGTAAATGGCGGCGATGGATGATCGCCCTTGTGATATGGAACCTGATCGCGCCCATGTGAGTGCTCACCGTTGTTGACCATGTTGAAGGAATGATTATAATATTCTGCTTCAGTGATCTCACCCTCACCTTCTATGTGAGCGGACAAATGACCAAGATTGACCTCGTGCACGAAAACTAACTCAGTCCAGTCAGGTATGCAGCAACAGATTCAAGATTATTTCCATACGACGAGGTCTATCGCCACGCTTGGTGTCGGCCTGTTCAACTTCGTGAGGATCTCTCGATGCTGAAGCGCTTCCTTAACTGACACTTGTGCCCAGGGCTCGATCTTTGGACCGCTGATCGGTGCTCCCTTGAGCGAGCTGTATGGACGGAGGCCTGTCTACATCGGCGCATCCGTGGGCTTTGTCTGTACGTACCTCCGAGGTGATGTACTATGCTGGTGCTAACTCATCTCAGTCTTTTCTGTAGCCGCTGCATTGTCTCCGACGATGTTCACCTTGTTGAGTTGTCGCGCACTGGCCGGCTTGATCGGTTCCGCCGTTTTTGCCCTCTACGGTGGCACTCTCTCAGATATGTTCAGCCCTGATGAACGAGGTCCACTTGTAGCCCTGTTTACTGTCGTGCTGCAAGGTGCACCGACGATTGGTCCGGTGCCGTCGTCCCTCCTTGGTACCATGGTCCATTGGCGCGGACTAATGGGTTGCATTGCGGCTTGGGCATCAATCGTCACGATGATCGTGATCTGTCTCCCGGAAACGGAAGGGAATGCGATTCGGAGAAGACTCGCCAGAGAGCAGGGAATGGTCGTCCCGAAAATGTCTGGATCAACAGACGTTTTGGGTAAAGCGCTTCTGACACCAATTAGTACGTCCATCTACCTTTTACTGTGGGTTCTAGTGCTCATTTCGTGCAGCTATGCTACGACGTGAGCCAATCGTTCGATGGACTACAATCTATCATGCGTTCGTCTATGGCCTCTTATTCCTACTCGACATCCTGTATATCTTTCATCCTATCTTACGGTCATTCCACAGGCATATCCGCATGTCTACAAGTCCCATTATTCTATGTCACCTCAACAGGCGGGTCTAGTCTTCCTTGCACCCTGGCTTGGCACCATTGCTGGAGTTCTCATCTACTTCCGCATCCTGAAGCCCCAATATGAAGCTCGCCAACGTGCCATTTTCCTCGAGTCCGGCGGCAAAAGGGAGATTCCCCCAGAGGGACGTCTCCCCGGTGTCCTACTCGCGTCGCTCTTCACACCCATCGGCATGTTTTGGTTTGCACTTTCTGCTCATCCAAACATCCCCTGGATCCTTCCCGTGTTATCGGGCATCCCAGTTGGGATGGGTATGACTCTTCTACAACTTTCGCTCCTCAATTATTACATCGATCTCTACCCAACCCAATCAGCCTCCGTGGTGGCCGCGAATTGCGCTTTCCGCAATGTCATCTCTACGATCTTCCCGAGCCTTGCCATTCCCCTCTACACTCACCTAGGCATCCGCAATGCTAGCTTAGTGCTAGCGTGCATCAGTTGCGTCGGATTCCCAACTGCCTTGATCCTGCTTGTCCACGGCAAAAGCTTACGCGCAGCCAGTCGATGGGCGAAACAAGATGTTGTTAACGTCCCAGATTCAGCTTCATGCTTCAGCGTCGTTGCACCTCTCTTGAGTGGTCAATTCCCCCAGCCCACATACGGAGGCACTACGTCCTCTGACTAAAAGACTCTCGGGGGTCATTGCCCCTTCATCTACTCGATCACGACTTTTCACGGTTTTCTACGATGATCCTCAGGCTCCGGACACTGCAACGATTTCGCACTCGAGTTAGATAAATTTGTACGTTCTCATTGTCGAAAAGGAGCTCGCACCTTTGTGTGTATCATCTCTGTACTATACCCATCACTGCATTTAACCTTGATCACGAGTTGGCAGTCTTGTTCGTCGGATTAAATTGGGAATAAAATGCATAGATCCATTGTTGCACATGCCAGCTGCAATCATTGTTGTCTGCCGCTGTCCTACTAGTTCGCGACAATCAGACTGACGCCGGAAGTTGAAGTGGTTTGATATAAAGGAGGAGCTACCTCGCTGATCGCAGAGCGTCGCCGTTCTCCGTCTCCTGCAAGGAAGGAGGAGGTACGGGAGAAGTTGCCGGTAGCTCCATTGCGTAAATCCGCCACTTTTCTCTCCAGACACTCAATGTCTAAAACCACAAGGTAAAGCCCGACAAGACAGCTAACGGGCGTCCGAGGGTAAGCAGTCAGTGGACGGGCGATGGGAGACAAATAAATACATTGGTGGAAGGTAGTGAGCTGGCGGCTGGATGAAATGAATAAAGGGGTACAATAATTTAGCCCCTATCTCACTAGTTCCCTCGCTAGTGCTACTCTGGAGTCTGTGCGAACACAGCGAGCGCTGCGAGCAAGAGAGTCAGCATCGGATACACGGTGGCCGGCATCCTGGACGGGTGATTCACGATGGCAAATAATTATACATCCCCTTGGTACATTGAATAGTCCGTTTAGATTCGATCCAAAGTGTCAAGACGAGTTGGTCGCCAGACTAAGAGGCGAGTAGCTCCAGGACAAAAATACCTAGACAAGAAAGAGATCTAGATACGCACGTCACAAAGGCTCTAATCACAGCCCATGAAAGTTAGATCATATCTGACTTTCGTCGACTGGCCTATCCAATGCGGCGCTGGAAGAAGTTGGAACCGCTTGGTATACGGGCGGAGGTACATTAGAGCTTCCTTGAGACCCGCCCGCTTCAGTCTGAGCCTGCAAGAAATCATGATGGGGTAGGGGTGCAGGTGCGGGTGTGGGTGCGGGTGCAGGTGCAGGTGCAGGTGCAGGTGCAGGTGCAGGTGCAGAAGGCATCTTGCACCGCTGGCAACCACAATGACACCTTTGACTACTTTGGACAGTCCGGACCTGTATCAGTTCCCGGGATAATGCTGCCACTTTCGCCTCCTTCTCATACACGGCTCTTTTCGCGGCGACCAAGGCTGTAGAAAGGACCATGATGACAACTGTGCCGCAATCAAGTTTATCAGCGATATTGTGCGAAAACAACTGGAGGAGAGGGAAGATGGCGAGGGGAACTTACGCCATGAAAACAAGGCCCAGCACTCTTTGGAATTGGCAGGAGGGGGAGTCTGTGTGTCGATCATTGTACTTGGGGTTGGATGGGCGAGGGTGCTGAGCGGGACCATTGCAAGTGCGAGCAAGAGAGAGAGGAATGAATACATTGACGAGCGAGTAGAAATATGGAAGAGCGAAGATGAAGGAGAGGAAAAGGGGCGAGGTGGTGCTATAACCCCTCTCTCGATGTACGAGCTGACCCTAAACCAACAAGAACTTTCCGATCGTATCAAAGTAATACTCTTTATCCTCCCAGAAAGGACAATGACTTTTCGCAAACTTCACCCACTTCACCTTGGGGATTCTCTCGACGAACGGCGCTACGACAAAGTCCTGTGCACCCTCCTCTTCGCCGTTGACGACAAGCGTTGGACAGGTGATAGTATCGAGACGCTCAATCGTGGACCACGTCTTTAACGTGCCTGTGGTGTTGAACTCGGATGTACCCAACCTGTTGAATTCGCGTCTATTAACGGAGTGATTGAACCGACGAAAACGCAATTACTCACATGGTCGTATACACCGTCGGATCCTCCTCCATAGTTTTGAACGACGCCACCAGGTCCTCTGGCCAAGGAATGACCTGACACGTATGCTTGTTATAGAACTCCTGCAACGCATCCTGATACTCCTTCGACGAGGTCGTCTCCTCCCTCTCATGCCTCCTCACCATCTCCTGAAACTCCTTGGGGAATTTGCTCAAATGCTGGTTCATGCTCTCTGCCCAGAGCGCTTCAGAAGGCGGAGCGTTTGCAATGATGAGACGACGAAGGCCCTTGGGATGACGCGAAGAAACGTAATCAGCAGCGAGCATTCCACCCCACGAATGTCCCAACAAATCGAAGTCGAATTCGATGCCAAGTTTGGTCAGAAGGTTGTCGAGCTCGTCCATGAAGAGCTCGACCGTCCAGAATTCTTTGGGTTTGTTTGGGAGATGGGTCGACGCTCCGATACCGATCTGATCGTAGAAGATGACGGGGATACCATAGGTAGTGTATATCTCGCTATGGGAGATCATGTAGATGTGAGACATGCCAGGTCCACCGTGCAGAGTGACGAGGGGTCTGACACCCGATTTGAGGTCACCGACGACTTTGTACCATGTTTTGTAAGTCTCGTCGCCGACTTTGAAGTCGAGGGTGCCTGTGGTTTCGACCATGATGAGTAGGTATGGTTGGAGATGGGGATGAGCACGACAGAAACTGACCACGTCAAGATAAGGGCCCGGGTGATACTAATGCCGAGATAACAGTGACCAGGTGCGCAATGCTCAGATGACTGCAGCTATCCCCTCTGGAAAACTAGATAGTTCACCACGGACCAGTCAGTACCAACTTGAAGTCGGTACATACCTGCTAAGCCCGCAGTAAGCGTGGGTGCACAACTTAGAGTCATCCACGCGTCGCTACTAGGGTTTCCCACAGTCTACATACGCGGTTCGCGACTTTGATCAACATCATGGACCCATTCACTCCAAGAGCACCGGCGCGCAAGAAAAACCTGACATTGTCTGCTAAAGAGTATACAAAGGTGCGTGTTCAGCGGCTCAGTTATGTATGATCACGAATCCTTGATGATGTAGATCACTGGCACGATCGCGTCCGTCAGGAGGAATAGACAACATGATGACATCGACGAGGACATCGATCCACGTGTGCATGGTTCGCGGGATAGTCGTGGAAGAAGTGCGTGGTTCCAGTGTTTGTCTCCTTGTGTCCTTATGGAAGATTAACCACAGGCCATGAGTCGTCGTTCATTGCCGAAACTTCATTCGTTCGCGCACCCTTGAATTCCCGCGTCGGAGCAACTAATTCCGTTCCAAAGAACAAAGGAAAAGAAAGAGAAGATATGTTGGATCATCTACCTGTCGATGTACAGGAGGCCATCATTTTGGAGGATTTACTCTATGTCTTGATGGTGAGTGACAAGGTGGAACCCTGACCTGGTGAGACCGACCTGAACATCCTAGGGCATTGAAGGCATCTATATAACATACCATCCAGATTATTCTCTAGAAGATGATGATCCACTTCAAGGCATCCGTTTTGTCGTGTCCTCACCCATTGGTGAGTCTATTCGTTTCAATGCCTTGGGTTTCGTTGGAATACTGTGCCGTACAACCGATTAACCTTTCTCCATTAGACCCGTCCCTTCGAGATTTGACAGAACGCGTCCTGCCCCTCGGTACTTATTACACCGCCGTCTCTGCCTTTGTCGAGAGTCGGAGTCACTTGGACTTTGGGCTCGTTAATCACGCACTCTGTGCCTCCATACGGGACATGTTGAAGGTTTGTTGCTTACCTCCCGATGGAAAGCGCTGACAATTGCTACCTGTGTAGGATTACCAAACCCTTCTATCCCAACTCGAACATGCTTTCAACACCTCCCCTCAGTTCACCCTGCAAAAGCTCTGGTTTTACGTCCATCCAACTGTCCATACGCTTTCCCTGATCTACCAACTGGTTCTCGAGCTCGCCAACACCGAAGATGAGGAGGGCTCTAGCCTTTCTTCCTCCTCGGCGGATGAGGAACAAGACGCACGGGATGAAGCTCTCGGTCTCGGTGGTGCTAAGCTGAAGGCTGTACTCTCTGAGATCACCAAATCCTCGACGAGTTCGGCTGTCCCTGTGAAGGGCGGCGAGGTGCTCACCGTTATTTATGAACGTACGCAGAGTATGTCAGGAGACCCGACGGCGTGTAAAGTGTATGGTACACTGTTGAGCGCGGCCGGAATTCCGTATGCAGAAATGCTACGTGAGTGGATAACGACTGGAAGGTTACAAGATCCATATGAGGAGTTTTCTGTCAAGGAGAGCAAATTTATCAGTAAGGGCATCCTGGAGGTGGATTACACGGATGAGTACTGGGAGAGGCGGTACACGGTGAGTCGGTCAATGCTGGAGGCTCCTGCTATCGATGTCCCACTAAACTTACAACAGTTGCGTGACGGTTCAACTTCGTCGTCGAAGCATCAACATGCGGGTGTTCCTTTTCCAAGGGCTCCGGGTGGTAGACTGCCGGGCGGTGCATGCATTCCTCCGTCGCTTGAAGGATGGAAATACAAAGTCCTTCTTGCAGGCAAGTACCTCAATGTTATACGCGAATGTGGAATCGAGGTACAGACGAGCCAGCCGCATCGGAAGGACCAGCAAGTCTACATGGATGACCAAAAGTGAGTTTCTCGTTAAATGCGATCCACAACCCACAACCCATCGCATTTCAGGTTGTACAAGTTTGTGGAAGACGCATACACGCACGCCAATCGTACTCTCTTGCAACTTTTGCTCCAGGACCAACAATTGATTCCACGCTTACGCTCCCTCAAACGATATTTCTTCTTGTCACAATCCTCGTTTCTTACGCATCTCCTCGACCTTGCTCATACAGAACTTAAGAAGCCTGCGAAATCAGCTAGCATTGTAAAGCTGCAGAGCCTCCTTGATCTGGCTCTCACGGCCGAAGACGCACCTTTCCGCGAGGATGTGAAAGTCAGCATCGCTAGCACGGGGCTATATGAGTGGCTTCTCAAGGTTATCAGTGTGAGCGGTGTCATTGGAGGTGACGAAGGTGAAGGCGGCGTTCTTGATGGTGCTGGTCAAGAAGATGGCAAGAAGGATCGGGATAAGGACAAGGACAAGGAAGAGAAGAAACCGATGCTAGGTGAGGGCTCCCAACATTGGAATACAATACGGATCTAACGCCGCTACAGCTATTGAAGCCCTCGCACTTGACTACACGGTCAAGTTCCCACTCTCACTTGTCATTTCGCGCAAGACTATCCTTCGCTATCAACTGATCTTCCGGTTCCTCTTGCATCTCAAAAACGTGGAGCAGTCCCTTGCCGCTATGTGGATCGAGCAGAAGACGCCAACGTGGCGTAAATCAGTTCCCAGCCATCCGGAATTCGAACAGTGGAGATTACGCGTCCTACTGCTCCGTGCGCGAATGCTGGCCTTCGTTCAACAAATATTGGCTTTCGTCACGTTTGAGGTTTTGGAACCCAATTGGCGCTCGTTGGAGGCGAAATTGGCCAAGGTAACGACGGTTGATCAACTGTTAAAGGACCATGTCGACTTTTTGGACACATGCCTGAAAGAATGTATGCTGACGAGCGCGAAGTTGCTCAGGGTGCGTTCACTCTTGCAGGCGCTGTATGGATCGACTAACGGACGGGTCTGACAGGCCTATTCACGTATGATCGTGACATGTTCGACGTTTGCTCTTTACTCGACATCCTTTACCAAGTCGGCTTCTCAAGCACTGTCGGCGGCGGAGTCAGGCGATGGAGATCAAGCGATGGGTAAACGTTGGGATTTCTTGAAGAAATTCGAGTCGAATTTCAACCATTGGTAGGTTCCCGAACCCCTCCATCTCAATGTAATGCTCAGGTTACCTTTTGCCAACAGGTTCAAGGTACATTTGAGTCTGTTTCTGATTCTCGAGTGACGATGCTGACCAGCATGACAGTTCCATCTAGATTGCGTGCAATACTACGCGTCGAGCGAGAATGTGTCGCTCCTTCCGCTTGTAGTCAGATTGAGTAGCATTAAATCCGTGTCATAGCTTACCTACCTCATCATACACTGTACACATCCTTGTTATTTGCGGTTGTCCTTGAAGGCAAGCGTACAGGGGCAAGAGGCGTGCGTTCGGCGAAAACCGCACACGAGCTCCCAACTCCGCATGTCCCAAGATGGCAGGAGGGTGGTGGGTCTCAGCCACTTTGGCGAATCTTCACCCCCCAAATGCAAGTTTGCATAGCAGGCTAATGCACACTCAAAAACCTTAGGTCTCTTAAGCAAAGTAGTGTATAATTGTGTGCATTTTTGTCCTAGATACTCAGAATGGCAGTCTTTCTATTAATCTAGTTGGCAAACGCGCTTTCGAGCATGTTAATTCAGGCCTACCATATTTAGAAACCGATCGGGCAGATCTCGATCGTGTCGCAGGTGTGATATGAGGGAGAGAGACACTGAGGGCTTGCTGAGGGCTCGTCCAAGGCTTGTCGAGGACGCATCTCTTCCCAAATCCACACCCTCCTTCAACTTCCATCCACTGTAAATCCTTTATTCGTCACATGGAACACGATCATTACGACTTTTACTATCATGATGAAGAGTCACAGCTGCCCTCAATCATCTCTACCGCTCCTGATACGCAAGATTTGATAGATCGACTTGTGGCGTTTAATTACGACTTCGAACAGGATCTCGATGTTGCCGGTGATGACACATTTAATTACCCGCATACATCGACCACGCTCCATTCATATCAAACGATAAGCCCAGTCGACATCCAATCGACACAGGACAGCTATAATCCCTCTCAACCGCCGCCCTTTCCCTCGTGGGCACCTACTCCATATAGCAGATTGATCCCAACACTATCTCAACTCAGCCATCAAGAAAAGGCTAAACTTATCGAGGCACGAACGGCCGATGCCTATCTCAGATTGTACAAACATGGCGAGCTCTCATTTCGTGCCGGTGGAACAGGATGTTGGGAACTTCAATGTCCTGCCGGATGTTGGGTTAAGACAAGCATTCCAATTCGCACATCTCTGGACAGCTCAGGCCATTTCTGTGCTCTTTCTAGTCATTCTCGTGGTCGATATTGTGCTGCAAACTCAAAAAAGTCGACCGCGCTTGAGTTGACAGCGCCAAGTCCAACCGTTATGCAAAGGTGTGTAATACATAATTGCTACACAGCCCAGCCTCGTGCTAACTGAACCTTTCTAGCAACACTCCAACGGCGAGTCCAAGTCCAACCCTCGCCCTCAGCGCAATTTCGACTTCTCCTCCGCCATCTACAACATCAGCTTGTCCAGGTCTCTCCATCTCTCATCTTTGGCCAGACGAGCCTGGCATTCCGGAGGGTGCACTAGAGCATGGCTACCGCCCTCGTGCTCATAAACAGGACACTCTCGATCTCGCTCTTCTCATCTACCGTCTTGGCGGTCGCAGTTTACTTTACGCACTCACTCAGCGCTTTCCTATTCCTTCTCTCCGTACTCTCCGCAATCGCTTTTCGTTTCGCAAAGTTGCTCCCACAATTGGTCGCATCACTCCCACCTCCATTACTGAAAATATCAATACTCTTCTCATCGGCTCCTGCAATTCGTCTTCCTCTAAACATGGTGTCAGCATCTTGATGGACGAGACTGCTTTGGAAGAGACTGCGGTTTACCTCCCCGAAGCGAATGCAGTCGCCGGTTTATGCTGGCTCCACTCCCACAATGTTGACTGTGCGCTCCGCACTTATCAATCAGCACTCAACATCGTAGATGCATTACAGCACGACCGTGTTCATTTGGGGAAAGAAGTTAGTGTTATCGCTGCCCGACTCTTTGGAAAAGACGGAATATATCCCCTTCTTGCCGCTCCCACCTGCAAGCACGAGACCGCGTCCGATATGGAATATGTAATCAACACCGTCATTGATACCTACATCGCGTCAGGAGCTGAGTCCTCCATCGGTCCCCTCTGGTCTCTCGCTACCGATGGCGATGCAACACGTCGCAAGGCTGGACACAGGATCTTCGTCAGCAATCATATTTCCATTTCTGAGCCACTCTTCAGTGTCCTTTCAAACCTCCCCGGCCTGAATCTCAAGACTGGACCTCAACTCATGACACTTGATTTCGACTTCAAGCATAATCTCAAAAGTAAGTCATCAATTTAACTATTCGATCAACTTTTTTGATCGGTATTAGGGTTCAGTACAGCTATCAGGTCTCGTTCTGGTGTATACATCAACGGCCAATCTGTCAATACCTTTCTACTCGAGCGCTTTCTCGTATGGATTGATGGATTCGATGAGAACACTGTGCAGCGCTTATTACACCCGAATGACCCTCAAGACGTTCCGCGTGCCGTCGAACTTCTTTCAGCCATCAAGACCATTGGTCAAATCAATATCTCTGCACCTCCGACAATGCCTATCGGATTGTTACCAGATCCAAGTCTCGTGTCCGACTTCGCGGCCCTATCCCTTCTTGCACATATTATCGGCAGTCTACTTGATCCTTATATCAACATCTCCCTCTCTCTTTCTCAGCAGGTCACGTCCCTCAGTCGGCTGGCCCATTTACTCTTTTCATGTTTCCGCGATCAGCGCCGGCGCTTCATCCCCAATCAGCTGTACTACGATCTTCAGTCCATGATCAAAACTGCCGTTTTCAGTGTTGCGAAGCAACAGCAATTGGATCCCGAGGTACGTCGTTTTGATTATTCCTCGTTGACATGATGTTCTAATAATAAAAAAGGCCGTCTTCGCGCTCGTCGAGCTTGGCGACGATGCGTTGGAAATGCTTTTTGCATTTCTTCGCATGTGCGGTGCCCATAATAGCGCATTTAACTATCGTCAAGTCATTGATCGGATGGGATCTGCACAAGACATCAACACTATCTATGCTCGCAACCCTGATCTCCATCATGGCCATCGTCGACTGAATTTCAAGCGCACCGAGGCTGTCGATCATATCTCACGCTCAAACTGGAATGGGGATATTATCTCCGGTCATTGCGATCTTCCAAGTTGCTGGCGTAACGGACGAGACGAAGCACTCGCTATCCTCAAGACGTCGAAGCTTCCTCCCTCTACCTATGATTTTACCGTTCTCTTTGGTGATGGATCAGACATCGACCTTCTCTCCGTCTTCGGCAGTGGAAAATACCCGAGCATTGATGATGCCACAGAAGCCGAGGAGACTGAGACTCAAACAGTTGAGGTTCACATACCTTCAACCTCGACTCTTGAGGCGACATTCAACAGTGCAACATCAGCAAATCATGAGGGAGCTGCACAGTGCTGTGTCACTCTGCACAGCATGTTACACCTGTCACGGCATGACAGGAAGGTCCCCCTCTGTGCAGCAGCGGCCCAGCGGACACAGGGCTGTGCAGATTAAGTAAGCTGTACGAATTCGCACAACTTCAGCTAATCTGTAGGCCCTGTGCAGATTAAGAATACTGTATAGTCCTTCACAGTACAGACAGTCTGGTGACCTTGTGGAAGCTCGTATAGTCCGTATAGTCCGTATAGTCCGTATAGTCCATATGCACACTGTATGTCTTCGAGTCCTGTGAGTTCTGTCACACATCATAGTTCTGTAATGAAACTGTATATATTGTAAGATGCTACTAGTAGCGCGACAGCTGTAAATATCTACTCGTCATAGTCATAGTCATTACCGTAGTACTCGTCACCATGATCAGGCTCATCATGACCATCCTCGAGATCAGCGTCCTCATCACTGGACTCCTCAGTGCCGGATTCGGTGCCACTGCCATCACGAGACTTGTTGCTGCTGGTCTCTTCATCATCTCGCTCCTTGTCAGGACTAGAATCTGAATCAGAGTCAGAAAGAACCATTCCGAACTCGACATCCATGTTATCGTTGTCATCCCCGATGCTGACACCATGCTGAAAACCGTCCCTGTTCGAGAATTAAAAAATCTGTAGATACGACAGAAAGTTACTTACATTCCGTCAGTTGCCCAAGCAGTTAGCATATTTTCAAAGCGAGGACCTTTGGAGGAATGCCTCGCAGTCGCATGGATGCTCCGTAAAAACATTGTGTATGACGCTTCAAGCTCTTTAGCGTTGAGATTGGGGTTGGTGTCCTTGCCGTGAGTCCTATAGACGATCAAAATGAAACGGACCTGTAAAGCGAAGTGAGTTAATAGCAACGGTAAGTGGTGATGACATACGAGAGCAGCAATTAATGCCAGCGCCTTCTTTGGAATTGATACCTGAAACTCGGCGAACGTTCGAAGAGACTTGTGTGATTTACAATAGAATACTGAGTGGCACACCTGTTTGAGAACAGGGTGGCCGAAGTGAGGTCTCTTTCCCTGTAAAAAAGTTATGCCCCTCGAGCGTATCTAATACAATGACTTGATTACTTACTTGTGCATCAGGAGGTCCTCGTAAATACTCTGAAGTTTGCAATAGGTCGGCAGCTTTCTCTTTGACAGCGGTCATGCGAGCGTCTCGAGTAGCGGCAGAAGGTGGTGCATAGAGCGCATACCCGGTAAGGACAGCGTCCTGAACCGCTTTCTTGAGGATGCTGCGAAATGTTCCGATATCATCGTAAAGCTAATGGTCAGTGATTAGTCCTCCGAGTCTACTTCCAATGCAATACAGAAACATATTACCATAATAGCCATGTCTGATTTGTAGTCCTGGTAACCTGGGAGGAATAATCAGCATGAATGAGAGCTGAAGGTCGTCACCATACCTCGTTCGACTGGCCTCTTATCTTTCTCGTAGCGAGCAAGAACTCCCAACAGAACTTCATAGCACTCTGAGCTCTCGGATCCTGCAGATCCTTTGTCTGGCAGGAAAGGGTGGTTACGGAAAAGAGAACGTCGCATTTCTGCTTTGGCAGTCTCTAAGAGGCCTTTCCAGAGCTTAGGATAGAAGCCGAGCTGCGATGGTTTGGCCTCAATACTCTGCTTCTTATTCTTCGAATATCTGCCGCGACGTTCTTGTACTTGTTGAGACTTGTCAGCGGTAGATTGTCGCTCTCTTGCAATGGCAGCTTGACTGTCATTAGCAGCAGCAGCAGCAGCAGCGGTAGTGCGACCAGCTCCAGTGGAGCCATTGCCGGTCCGGTGTCGCTTTGAACCACGGTTGTCCTCAAGATGAGTACCGTCTCGGACGCTAGCAAGATGATCGGGATCAGGGGACTTGCGGCGGCGATTGGTCAGATGGTGTCGGTCAAGTACGTCATAGTCAATGTCCGCCTGAAGATACATTAGCTTGAATACTATCAGCAGGGCATTGTAACGAGACATACATGTTCATCACCACGGCGTACAGCCATCCGAGGTTGAGTTTCCTTATCGCAGTTGCCCCTAGCCTCCGAGTCGTTTGAATTAGAACGGGACAGTGGAGGTGAAGGAAGGGTACGCTGCACGGTTGCCGAAACATGGTGGTGGTGGTGGGTGGAAGCTCGGGCTAAGGGTCGCTGAGATGGAACCTCCAGGGCATGAGAGCCACTTGACTGACGGCGTGGTAACTGCATTTGATCTGCATCCTCCATGGCTCGATTCTGATGATTCATCTGGTACTCAGGTTCCCCTCTGTCCTCCCTGTCTGGACAATAGTAGTTTCCAACAATAATTTTAATGAATTAGGAATGGGGATGAAAAGCGAACACACACCTTGCTCATCAGGCACGTTATCAACATCCATTTGGTGACCGTGATCGTCATCCTGTGATCTTCGGGTGCGTTCCTTCGAGGAGGCATTCTGATCATCCATCTCACCCTCTTCGTCAGAGTCGATGCGTGGCAAGGTTCTGCGACGAAAGGCAGACTTCTGAGGAGGCTGCAAATCTTTGATACAAGCTAAGAAATAATGAACAGATCACGGACCGCCTTAGACCCCCGACTACCAGAATGAGTGCTTGTGGGTGCCGCTACATTGTCCTTAGGGCGATCCCTCTCATATTCCACCAAGGTTTGCCTGCCAACAAACTTAGGTTCCGGAGCGGCTTGGGGCTGGAAGCCGAAACGACCATATGGACGAGACTGCACAACTAGTTGGGGATCTAGGCTGAAGGGATCAGAGCCAACAGTATTATCCATTGCCGTGTCCTGTTCGACAATTCTGGTTGTTAGTGTACGATGTCGGCACCCGCTGTAGAACTAACCGTGTTCTTCCGAGTCCGTTTGTCAGTCTTTTTCTTCCTTGGACGGCGTGGAGTGGGAGCCATATGATTGACAGGATCATCATGAAGATTCTCGGATCGCTCAGATGGGCGTTGTACACGTTCCATAGCAAGTGCAGCTTTCTCCAACTGGGCGACATGACCCCCTTTGCCAGCTGTAGTACGAACTGGACGGGTTGGTTGGACTGCAGGAGGTCCGGAATTGGGTTCCTTGACTTTGGAAGAGCGGGGTGCCATAGAACTGGGCAAGCCTAACTTGGAGGGAAAATGAGGGGACGGGAAGCTGAGAAGGGCTTCAAAGAAACCTCATGGGTGCAGCACCCTTAAATTTAAATGACACAGGTCCGTGCAGTGACCTGCAGCTTGATTACCTCTTTGCTGAGCCATGCCGCGAGTGATTGTTGGGGTAAGACGTGAAGAGATAGCGTGTGAAAGAGTTGGCATGAGCTAGCCGTCCTTCCATGGCAAAACATACATTTTGATACGATCTGACGAGCACTTACCACTCCAACCCGAGACCCCAATCTAAGGTGAACCAAAATCTATGAGATGGATGTCCGTGGATTGGAGTAGCCGTTTTGTTCGTGATGGAGCATTCCGCTAAAATAGGGAATCCAATTACACCCTGCTTGCCTAGGAGCTATCGCCACTACTCACTTTCCAGGTACGGGTACAACGGCAAGCCTGTAGTCGTTGCGCACAAGTAAGATGTAGTAAGTACAAAAAGTGTAAATAGGCAACAGTGAAATCACATGGAGGGACCAAGATCACCGGTATTGATAGCGAGGAGCATGACATCATCAGCGGAGAAAGGACCATAGGTATCGACCTCAAGCGATGAGGATGGTTCGTGGGATGGAGAGATGTGGTGACATGCGGATGTGGGACAGGGCGAGAAGGGTCCTGTGAAGATGCCACC
>JBBPTG010000308.1:0-26617 GCA_038093975.1 Chalciporus piperatus | reverse complement strand
ATCTTTGGAAAGACTGGAAATGTGGTTGTTCATGGCGGCGTCAATGACACGGACAAATAGGGAGGGTGGTAGTAGAGTGGTACCCGCATTGTCATCGGCGTTGGTGGGAAAGTGATCAGCACGCCTAGATAAGGCATCGGGACCGGCGAGGGATGAGCCGGGAACATGAATCATTTTCAGGTCAAAGTCAGCAAGATCGAGGAGCCAGCGGGCTTGCCGGCGGTTCAGATTCTGGGGTTGGCGAAAGTAGGTCAGGTTTTTGTGATCAGTGAAGACTTGGACAGGGAAGGGAGAGCCGTGGAGATAATGTCGCCAGGTTTTCAGTGCACGGATCACAGCGAGGAGTTCACGATCATAGATATCGTAGTTCCGTTCAGCATCACCAAAGGATTGGGAGAGGTAGGAACAGGGGTGCCAATCGCCGTTGGCGTCAGTTTGGAGGAGTATACCTCCAGAGGCAAATTTAGAGGCGTCGGTTGCGATGGCGAAGGGTTTGGAAAGGTCTGGGAAGCGTAAGACGGGTTTCGCCAGGAACATCTGTTTTAGACGGGCGAAGGCATCTTGGCAGGCATTGTTCCAGTCCCATCGATGATCCTTTTTGGTCAGATCGATCAAAGGGCGGGCGACTAAGGAGTAATTTGGGATAAAGCATCGATAGAAGTTGGCAAAGCCAAGGAATGAGCGAACTTCTTTGACGGTAGTGGGAATGGGCCATTGAGAGATGCCGTCGAGTTTGACGGGATCCATGGCAAGCTCTCCGGGGCGGACGATCATGCCAAGATATTCTACTTCGTTTACAGCGAAGTTGCATTTCTCTAAACGAAGATGGAGATCTAGCTCTTGCACCCGTTCGAGGACTTGTTGTGTGCGAGCGGTGTGAGTAGCATCGTCGGGAGAAAAGATGAGAAGGTCGTCCATATAGATGACGAGCCACCCTTCAGCTATCATGTCTTGAAAAGAGTCGTTCATGAAGCGTTGGAAGGTGGCTGGGGAGTTGTTCAGTCCAAAGAACATCACAGTCGGTTCAAAGAGGCCTTTGTGGGTGAGGAAAGCGGCTTTCCACTGGTGTCCGTCTTTGATGCGGACATTGTTGTAACCCCATCGCACATCAAACTTGGTAAAGACTTTGGTGTCTTTCAATTTGTCGACGAGATCTCCGATGAGGGGAAGTGGGTACGCGTCTCGGGTAGTATGTTCGTTGAGATATCGATAGTCTTGGCAAGGGCGGAGTTTTCCATCTTTCTTCTTGACGAAGAAGAAGGGGGATGCCTGGGGGGAATTGGAAGGACATATCTTTCCCGTACGCAGGTTCTCTTCGAGGAAGTCTTCT
Organism: Chalciporus piperatus; assembly: GCA_038093975.1. Lineage (NCBI taxonomy): Eukaryota > Fungi > Basidiomycota > Agaricomycetes > Boletales > Boletaceae > Chalciporus > Chalciporus piperatus. Next base: position 25,287 of record JBBPTG010000308.1, on the reverse strand, counting down.
GTGGCTTTCTTTTCATCCGGAGATAGTGGATAAAGTTTTCCAATTTTAGGGACGAAGGATTCCTTCAGGTTAATCTCGTGGTCATAAACCCGAGATGGAGGAAGGTGACCAGCCGAGGGTTCATCGAAAACCGAGGCATATTTGGCATATTCTTTTGGGAGGATAGGTTTGGGTTTAGCCAGTTCGGCTGCGATTGCGAGTTCAGTAGCTCAGGTAAGGCGAGCGACAACATGATTGGGGACAAAGCGTGATCCGCAACGAATAATGCGGTTTAGGGTATGGTTTTCGTAAGCGCGGTTAAGAAAGGTGGATTCGGTTTCAGAGTCCAGGTAGTCATAGAGTTGTTGATCGACTTCCGGGGTTACATAAGAGTGTCGAGGAGGAGGGGTAGGTCGAGTGAAGAGTTGGTCGTTGGCTTTACAGGCTGCAGCATGTATGGTATACAACTTCTTTGACTCGTCGATGGACTCTGACAGCGACAGGGTACGTCGGCGCCAATCGATGGTTGGATTAGCTTTTTCAAGCCATGGGAGTCCTAGGATGACGTTCTCGTTTCCGCAATTCATGACGTGGAAGATTACTTCTTGTGCGATTCCTTCGATGTCAAGGAAGAGGGTGGTGGTAAAGAGTATCATCCCGCTTTTGTTCGCGGTCTGGTCGACGTTTCGGACTCGAATAGAGGTTTCAAGTCGAGTAGTGGGGATTCGATTTCTTCGTATAAAGCCCCAGTCGATACAGGAGATGTCTGCGCCGCTATCAATGAGGGCATGGGTTTCGACGGCTTTCATCGTGTGCGAGGGAACGATAATCTGTATGGGAATTTGCATAGAGCGCTTTCGCGACTTTACAAGTACAGGTGCACACGTGATTGGGGAAGCTTGCGTCGGCAGAGCTTCCCGGTCTAAAAACCCTTTGTGACAAAGGCTACTTTACGAACGGTGGTTTCATCCTCATCATCTATCTCGATCAGCGAGGGAATTTCTTCCTCAACCTTCTGAACCTTCTTCGGGGTTTTCTGGTTCGAGGAGAACTCTGGGCAGGCGTTGGACCGATGTCCAGCTTTCCTGCAGCAGAAGCAGAGTCCTTTCTCCTGGCAGCGTTTCCGCTCTCCAGGAGTGAGTTTGGAGATACGGATGACGTCGACGTCCATGGCATTGGGGTCCCTGGCAGGGGTAGAGTGGTTGGTGGAGGAGAACAGACGGAATGGCTTGGCAGGGTTGTGATTGTGATTCGCGATTTCATTGGCGTGTTCCCATTGGGTCTGGAACTGGGTAGTGCGTTTGTACCAATCCTCAATCGTGGTAGGGACGGTGTCCATGCTGTTGACTCGTCTCATGAGGGAGACGGGTATGCCTGCAAAAAAGTATCCGATTAGGACATTGTTATCGGTGATGCCTGATAAGGCGACTTGATTCTGGAAACTCGAAATGAATTCTGGGAGGGAGGGAGAATGCTCTCCATTCTTGAGAGGTTTCATTCGTTTGGTGGAGAGCCAGGCGACGGCGTTTCCTACGGTGTCGTGGTGTTTGAATGCGGTTTCAAAATCAGTGATAAACTGAGCCCAGGTTCCCATTGTGACTGTGGCGCCGGTGATGGCCTTGCGGCGGAAGGTGGCAGCCCAAGTGGCTGCTGATCCTTTGGACATGTAAGATAGCGCAAAGGCGATCTTCTTGGGGTCGGTGTTGTATACGTTACCATTGACAGTGAGATAGAATTGGATGGAATTCATCCAAGCAGTGCTCTTTTCAAAGGAGCCATCAAAGGCGTCTAGGGCTCCGATGCGGAGTTCAGTGGGTTTGGAGGACGACATGGGGTTTGCGAAGGTAGGGGGTGTCTGGTACGCTCCTGGTGCAAATGCGGGCGCGGGAAGGGAAGAAGTGGGGAAAGCTGGGGTTCGTGGGGGAGCAGGCGACACAGGGAACTGTGGAGCTCTTCGGGATATTGGGGTCGGTGACGGTGGTGTTGGTGACCTTGGGATGGTTACAGCTGAGGAAAATTCGTGGGAGAGGTGAAGGGTTTCTTCTTGTTTCTCTTGGGTGGTGATTGGTTCGTCGTAAAGATCCGAGGTGTCGTAGGGGTTAGAGGGATCTTCCTCTTCAGGTGAGCCCGAGTCAGAAGATTCGGGGTTCTGTGGATTAGCGGTCTCTCGTGGGGGGCCCCAGCAAGAGGTGTCGAGGCAAGGTCGTTGGGAAATGGTGGAGGTCTACAGCGAAGGTAGCCTTCAGGGGCAAGTTAGACCTTTTGTTACGCTTGTACCGGGTAGGTCAAAGCGTAGACACAAAAGCCTAGTCAAAGACAAGGGTTTCAAAGGTAGCCTAACGATGGGATGTCCTCGTTAAGGCCTAGCGTCCGTTCAAGAGTGGGACCGTGACTCTCAGAGGGTTCAAGGGAAGCGAGGAGTAACCAGGCTAGATTGCGTAGGTCTAAGTTAGGGTTACAGGAGGAAACTCGAGGGTTTATATAAGTGAAGACACGAGTTAAGGGCAGGCATAGAACAAGTCAGAATATGTGAGAACAAGTCATGACGAATAAGAATGAGTCATGCTCGGTAAGCATACGAGTCAGCGATGACGAAGCGTGGAAGGTGAAAGAACATTAAGGAATGTTCGCTGACTAAAGCAAGGTAAGAAATGGGAGGCCTAGGCAGGACTTGAACCAGCGACTAGGACTTAGTACAAGGTAATGGGAAAGAAAGAATAAGTGATTGTAACAGAAAGTTTGGGATTTGGGATTTTCGCCCCAACGGGTCGGTTCGCCCCGGGAGGTCGGTTCACCCGGTCAATTCGCCCTGGTTGATTCGCGCCACTTAAGTGTGCCACGCCACACTTCAGTCCCCGACTCTGCGCAAAACGTGATCGCGTGAACTGAGCTCGTGACCCGGTTGCATGTGACTCACAGGCTCAGTAACGGTCACGTGATTTGAATCCGAGTCCCGAATGCTTTTCCGTTTGAGCATGATGTCATTGTGCTCAAAGAAAAAGCAGTGACAGAGTGACATTTGTGACATACCAATGATGAAGAAACTATGATAACACCACTCGTGGACGCGCGACAGAATTACTGGTGAACAGTGCATATACAGTTAACGAAGCTTGTCTTATGTGCTACCTACTTAGGAATTGAACACGGAGCCTCTTCGGTTTCTGTCGGGTGCAATCCACATCAGAGTCGGGGACTTGGGCGACCTGGTGACACTACGATTTGCCACAGCAAATAAGCGAGTGCGGCGTGCCGCACACGCTTATTCTCTCACTGCAACTCTTCCTTCCTCCACTCCCTGGGCTGCTCCCAGGGAACGTCTGCAGCTGCACTATTCCATACTTCTCCGTACTTGTTGTGGGTCCCGCCACCCTGACCTGCCTTAAATTTCGGTGATTCAAGTTCAAGTTCTCCGAGATTCCAAGTCGGCGGTTGTGCCCATCAATTGTGGAATCCTCCTACTTCTCCGTACCCGCTGCCAACGCTGGTCGTGCCACTTTGACCGGCCTTGACTCGCCAAGATGCATCTCCGAGATTGCAAGTTGGCCCTTCCTGTTTGTCATGCCCATTGATCTCCTTCTGCTTGGAAGGTACTGGCATTCTGTGCAACATTCCTTCTTGTCGGGGAGGACGTCCATGTAAGTTGCATTCCTGTTGTCACCCATATAAGAGTCCTCACCCCAAGCAGTGTTCATTGCCCAACATCTCTCCCTCATGCCTCTACGCCACCTTCAACCATTCCGACCTCGCTGCCACCACCCTGACGCCTACACAACATGTTGGCGCTGCCTCTCAAGGCTCTGGTTGTGTAAGGTAAGACCTCGTTCAGCATCATGGTCTGTCGTGACCTCAATATCTCCATTGCTTTCACCAGTGTTCTCTCGCATTTCCTATCACACATCGCGGACCATGGACTTACTGTCACCTCCTCCCTCCAGTATGTATTTCCCTTTCTATGGTCAGATTTTCTCAGTCTCATGTGTCGTTCCTAGCATCGTTCTAGACTTTGCCCTCATTTGTCCCTCGTCCGTCATGTCCGACGTTCCTCCTCAGGCTTTCATTTTTCCAAAACCTGTGTATGCCGTGTTTTGTGATGAGTGTCGTGACGAGCTCGAGTGGCGGGTGGTGACGTGCACCACTAAAGGCAATCGAGGTCGGTGGTATGCCACGGTAAGTCGTCGTTCATTGGATTCACATTACAACTGTGTTGATTGTTTCCAGTGTGCTAAGCTTACTGCAGAGGGGAAGCCAGAGTGCTTCAAGTGGGGTTCCCCGAGGTCAACTCCTGTGCACTCCCCCCCGTTGCAGTCCTCCCCTACACTACCCTCCGTTGCTGATCAAGTAGCTGAAGGCCAGCAGGACGACGAGCGGGTGATGGCAGGTCCTCACTCTTGCGCCATTCTCAATTGCTCCTCTACTCGTCTCGCAGCTGGCTGCGAGCATCACTGCTGTCACAAACACTGTGTTGCCCTAGGTAATTGTTCGTTACGCAAACATCAGATGACCCCTGCTGAGCGCAAATGTTTCACTGCTATAGATCCTATCCTTCTTGTTCTACCTAACGACACTCAACCTACATCGTCGCTTGCCTCACCCATCTTATCGCCTCAACTTCTTCCATCTGTTCCAGCTGACTGTTCTGGACTCTCCTCGCCGCAACTTGCTGGCCCTTCCCGCCTACCTTCATCTGCTCCTGCTGTTCGTGTCAACCCCGGGCCGGTGTCTCACTCAATGTCAAAAGGCAAAGAGCGTGCCACAGATGTTGACATGCTTGCCAGCAGTCGCCATCCCTCTCAGATGCCTGCCGTGTTTACGCAGGGGTATGCTCAACAAGAGGTGCTGCACCAGCAGAAGGAGGCCATGGATGTCGAACAATGCATGCTAGATCAAGCAGCGGCCAACACAGTTGATGCCTATGGTTGGCATATGGTACGTTGCAACCATTCTCGCCTCTCGAAATCCACTTATGAAATAATCACAGGATGAAACAGAAGGATCATCACTTCAACTCCAACATGGATTCTCGTTCCCAAAGCTTCGAATAACATCCACCCTACTCACAGGTCTTGGTCTCGTCGCTGGCAATGATGGCCAACACCTCCTTCAATACTTTAGTCCAAGTCTTTGTCGATGGACGAACATCTTTCAAGGACATGTTGTCACCCTTGAATCTCCACGGATCTATCTACGCAATATCGGTGTAATCAGTATACCACCACCTCTGCAACAATTCCGCATCTACGTACGAATCTTGCAGCTGAGCGGGCCTCTGTCCGTCGCGCCAATCACCGGGATCTTACAGCACAATCATGTCCAGTCCTCAAGTCTCTCCCGTCCGTCATTGAGCTTACAAGCAGCAGCTCAGATGACGAGCCTCAAGCATCTTCTAGCAAGAACTCTCGCCCGCTTCAGCACGCACATCGCCCACAAACCCAGCCTAGTATCATCATCGAGCTTTCGTCTGATCCGTCTGATGCTGATGATGGCGCCAAACCTAACATGTCTAACATGTCATTCACCTCCTCCACCAGTCACTCAGGCTCGTTCGTTGATCCCATTGATGTTGATGAACTTAAATTGACATCAAAGCGCATCTGGCCAAGGGATTTCTATACCTTCGAGGTCGCTGAGGTTTTCCGTGCTGTCACCTCGGGCACCAATGCCAAGAAGGCTTTCACGCGCATTTATGGCCCCGGCATCACCTTCCATGCATCAACAAGCGGTGGAATGCGGCCCCGTTCTCTTCCCGCATGAAGTTTATCGAAGCTGGCGAAACGGAGATGGGAAAGTATGTACTGTTTATGAAGGCAAATCCATCACCGGATGGTGAGGTCAAGGCAGCGAAGAAACGCCTCACTCATAAGCACAACAACTAGTCACCTTTCGCTTCACATCTACCCATCACTTGTCATTGTCCTATCCTTTTCATTTGTCAATGTCCTGCATTTGGTCGCCTGTCCACGTCATTCTTGTAGTATCTCCTCCGAGTCATTGTGTTTGTACAATCTTTTGATATAGTATCTACTCAACAAGTGGCCATCTTCTTGGTTTGTAACCTTCGCCCTCCAACTTCTGCCTCGTAAGATAATTCTTCTGAAGAATCATCTCATCAAGGAAGAATGCATATCTATCAGCAGTCATCTCACGACAGATGGAGTGGTAGCCACTGAACCAAACATTTGTTTGCTCTGTGATTGACGAGTTGAACCTCCATCTACCGTCCTCTCCAACCAGCTCTGGAAATGCAGCAGGATTACAATGCTCTTGACACCACTGATCCTCGATAGAGTGCTTGCACTTGAAATGAAAGACATCCACGGAGAGCCCAATATCAGAAAAGTAAGGATCATTTCGAACCATGTACGAGAGCGTGCAGTTATTGTCGTAAAAGACGTGATTGGGCTTGATGGTCGCATCACAGAATGTGCGTTTAATCATTTCCTAATCGTAATACAGTCAGCGCCCACGCAGGCATTGGACAACAGTCAAACAGACCATGACAGTGGCAGGTCCCTCCGCGCCATAAAAGGTCTCGCGAGACACTATCATTCTACATGGAGCGACAATGAGCTGTTCATTGTGCGTTCTTTTCCTACCAAACCGAACATGTAGCTTCTTGGCAGGCTTTGTAGGCTCAGCAGATCGTTCGGGTGCCTCAGGTTCCTCAAAATCTTCTTCATCGGGATCTGGTGTCTCGAGGATGTCCTCTGGAACAGAATTGAGTGGGTTTGAGATCTGCGCACACTGAAGACGATCCAATAATTGAAAGCGGGATTGGCCACGGAGAGTATAAGCATTTTGAACTGCCTGATGGCTGGCGAGATCACACATTTTGGTGGAGGGAATCACGGCACGTTCACATCCAATAATTGAGCAGATATTGGTGAGCGAAAGATGTTGCTGGCAAAACCGGTCTTGGTTATTGAGTAGTGGTTCATGGCAGTTGTGCTCTGCACAACATGGATGGCCCACCGTAACTCCGTCTGTGAAGATGACAGAGAACTTTCCTGTTAGGTTGGTGTCCTCGTCAAAGTGAAGTATTGTGCATTTTTCGCAATAGTGGTGCAGTTCCTGCTGGCCATAGAGGCGCATATGAAGATTATGTGCTTGAATCGCAGATGTGAAACAATCCTTGTGATCACCACCGTGCGTGACTGTCAACACCTTGTTTCGCAATGCAAGGTCTTCAATCAACGAAAGCTGAGCAATAGCACTCCAAACATGGTCCCCAGATAGTTGAAACCCAAAGGGAAAGTTCTTGGGAGGTTTCGCACCCTTGGAGAGAGCAACATTGTACAGGCGGGCACAATTTGACATCGAGGTCCTTGTGTAACATCTAATCAATATGATTGAAATGAGGAGGGAGATTGAGTGTACTAAGCCAACACACATTGAGTTCTCCACAGGCGAGCCAGTGCCACCTCAATATACTGATGACCACCAACATGAATGATGGCAGGAATATCTCCGTGATACGTTCAAGTGTGGTGATGTTTTGGAACACTGTAGTCTACATAGTAGGCGTTGTGAAAGCTTACACGACAAGCTAACTTGATCTAAGATGACCTACCATCGCAACGGAGGCTGACGGAATAAATAGCAAGTGGGCCTTGAGAAAGAGTATATAGAATCGCTGGCCATTGCATCGCTTCCATGAGTTTCTTGTTGTTTGAACAATCGTGGGTCATGCACGTTTGACGGGGCGGGTAGATGGTGTTGCTACCTATGAACTGCATCAGTGACTCGAATCATGCCACAGTTGTGATGGTATAACTCTCTACTATACTTACTTATCCCATACTTGTGCCCATGAGACGAAAAAAGTGCAACATTGTTGGTCTGTTGATGCACGAAACCTGCCCAGATGGTGAACTTGAAGATGGACCAGTAGGTTGGAATCTCGAGTACAGAAATATTGCAGCTCGCAGCAAGGAATTGAATTATACCATCAGATAGGTTATCGGGTGGGAATGATGGGTCGTAGTTGCCCAGCTGGACAAGGATGATATCATCCCGAATCTGCTCAGCAAGAGACATGAACCGAAAGACAGAAGCCAATGAAATAGAGGAGTGGTCCGGCAGGGCATCTTGAAGCTTCTGCACCTGTGCTAATGCATCGTCTGGAGTGGCTGGCATCGTGGCTGGTGAGGACGATGATCTTGCGTGACAGTCACTGATAGATATGACGCAGTAGTAAGTAGCATTCAAGTGATGGTCAGCACTAATACACTACAGCCTACAGCTTGAATACGAGTACATATGTACCTGAGGCACTCAGATTACCTGTGGTACGAATCCATCTAGTACGAATTCAAATGACGGGCCAGTGAAACAGTGAATGGCATGAATACTATGGATTGGGTGAATGATGTGGGCGGTACAAACACTACAGATCGGGTAAACTAAACAGTCAACACGAACATGTGGGCGATACGAATACTACAGATTGGGTGAACTGCACGGTTGATATGAATTGTGTGCGCAGTACGAACACTACAGATTGGGTGACACATGGATGGCGTGAAGACTACGGATTGGGTGAACTGAACGGTCGACACGAAAGTGCGGGCGATATGAATGTTGAACGTAGCGTACATTCTTAGTATAGAAGGTAGTTACCACGCTTGTTCTATATCACATTCGGACTCAGTCGATCTGAGTTCCAAATACAACTTGACTTGTAAACACAACGTTCGAAGTTACCCAACAACCTCACTGCTAGGTAAGCACCAGAAGTAGTTCCTCATCGGAACTCTCTCAACAGGTTATGAGCCCTGGGTAGCTCAGCTGTGCGCGAAAGCGCCGCTGACTACTCTGGTGTTCTTGTCAAACAAGAACGTTTGGTCGCTCTGCGCGGTTTAACCGCCGGGCATCCCTCTGATGCGGTCACGCTCAGAAGGGACATGACCACAATGAGTCAGATCCCATGGGGAGACTATGTCCCCTAGGATATGGGCTCTGAGCGTTCACGCTGACGCGGTCCCACCCGCTCCCTTTTCTCCTCTTTGATTAAAGGCAACGCTGACGCCTCATCCCGCTAGATACTCCACTATGTCTTCCGCACTCAAAGAGATCGCTCGCCTGAACGGCACAAACTACACTCGCTGGGCCGAGGAGATGCAGGATTATATCCGCTCTCAAGGCTTGTGGCAAAAGGTTATGGTCCGCGCCATGCCCGCTGCCACCGATGTCCCGCCTGCGACCCAGGCGCAGATCGACGCGTGGGTAGACGACGATGATAAGGTCCTCGGCTCCATGCGCATGCGCCTAGAAACGCACGTCGCCAGTCAGTTCCCTCTCGCTACTCACCCCGACTCCGTTACGCTCTGGAACGCGATCAAAACGCGTTATGACTCTACGTCCGACGCCGCCGCTTACTCAGAGATTCAGAAGATGCTCACCATCAAATTCCCCAAGGAAGATCATCCGGGGAAGACCTTCGCCGCTCTCAACAGTTCGTTCGCGAAGCTGAACACTCTGACGTATACGATCCCAGACAACATCCAGCGGATGTTCGTGTTGGCCAAGCTCCCCGCCTACGCCGACTACGTCGTGAAATCAGTAAACGAGAGATCCGTCCCAACCGTCGTCACCACCGCCACTCCCGCCGTCGCTGCACCCACGCTGGTGCAAATCGAACAACGCGTCGTCGCTGCCTACCAGCAGCATATCTCCCGTCGTGCGCCGAAGAATGCGCAACCTGCTCAGCAGGCAAACCAGATCTCCGCTGTTAAGCGGAAGGGGGACGACCCCAAGTTTAATCAACAACAGGAGTCATCTGCTTCGCAGAAGCCGGACGGCGAGCAGAAGAAGAAGAAGCGCAGAGAAGGCAAACGCTCGGAAAAGGGCAAGAAGAAGCGTGACGAACGTCGCGCCAATGCGAACGACGCATCAGCGTCCTTCGCTTTCTCCTCTTTCTCCAATGCTCCGGTACTCAGCCCGGCCTCCACCATCTTCACCTCTCCCGTCGTCGACCCTCGCACCCTTGCGCACACCACTGGTGCACATCAATACGGTCCTCCCGCCTTTCCTCACACCCAGAACGCCATCTCCCTTGCGGACCGGCTGGGTGTAATCCCTACCATCGAGACAGTCCGTACGCTCGATCCCGTGGCTAACCGCCACATTGACTACGACGCCCCCGTCTCCCTCCCACGCTCGCCCTTCTACAAGAAGGATGGCGCCTCGATGTCCTACCCGGTCAATGACCATAGGACTCTCCAAAACCAGCTCGGTGCGGCCTACTTCGGCCCCTCTGGTTTGTCACGTATTCACGAGACCCCCTCCCGCTCTCTTCTAGAGCGCCTGGAGGAAACGATCGAAGACGCGGAAATGGAGATCGCTTCCATCATACCCCTCGACGAGGAGTATGAAGCGGAAAACGAGGACACCGTCTCCTTGGGCGACGAACTACCTGACGAGTTTATCTCGCAGTACTTCGACTTTGGGGCCGCGAACATTTGGTCAGTCCCATTCCCGCTTTTTCTCTACACAGACACTGACGTGCGATCTTCGCCTCAGAATTTTATATTGCGTAACAATATGTCTGATGTAGTAGATATGAATAAATCTGCTGCTACCCCGTTCTCTCTGTGTGATAACTGTAATAAGAATGATAAGGGCAAGCAAAAAAGCGATGTGTATGATACACCAGCAGACCTCTGGCTGCTAGATTCAGGAGCTTCGGCTCATTTCACAAATAATATGAACGATTTCGCCGAGTACAATGCTTTCACCAAGCCAGAGTACTCACAGACAGCGAACGGTTGTGCGCCAATTCTTGGCATCGGCACAGTAATTGTGGAATTCAATGGGAACACCGTGCGTTTATCGCCGACCATTTACATGCCCACTTGTAACATCAAGCTTATCTCAATGGGTACACTACTCAAAGATCAGTGTCTAACACTGAAAGCTGTTCCGAACGGTATTGAATTTCAAGATACCTGCATTAAAAAGACCATACTATCGTTTCACTCACATGGTCGTGATACCATGTACTGGATCAAAGCGCCAACCGTCAAACCACATGCCAAGCCTATGAGCATGGCCGCTGTGGATTACGACTTGCTACACCGCCGCCTCGGTCATCCCTCGCGTGACGTGCTAAAAGCCGCACGCAAACATCTCAAAGATTTCCCGGACGTTGATATTCCGTCCAATCCTCCCATTTGTCCCGGTTGCGAACTCGGCAAACAGCCAAACAGGACATTTCCTCATACTGAGACGCGTGCAAGCGCTCCTTTTGAGTTGATTCACTTCGATCTCAAGTCGTTTGAGATAGAATCGTACCACAAGTTTAAATACGCGGTCGTATTCTATGATGACTTCACATCGATGTCCTGGCTCGCCCTTATACGCACCAAGGACCAGACCCTTAAAATGGTCAAACAATTTATTGCTTTCGTCCGCACACAGTACAACGCCAAAGTAAAGGCTTGGAAATCCGATGCCGGAGGCGAATATACCTCCAAGGCATTCACGGAGTACATGCGCGATGAAGGCATCCGTATTCAACAGTCCGCCCCATACGCACATCAGCAGAACGGGCGTGCGGAACGCTTAATCCGCACATTAATGGACAAAGCACAGGCGATGCGTTTACACGCTTGCCTACCTGATTCTTACTGGGAATTCGCTCTTACGCATGCATCCCACGTGTACAATCGTACACCAATGGCTAGGTTGAACTGGAAGACTCCTATGGAGAAACTTACAGGGGAACAATCCTCCGTCTCCCACCTAAGAGTATTTGGATGTGGTGCATACGTGCATCTTCCTGATGAAACAAGGAAAGGGAAACTACAACCTAAGTCCCAATTGATGGTTTATCTCGGTGTTGCCCCTGGTAGTGAGCGTAACTACATTTTTATGCGCCCCAACAACTCCATGCACACGTCAGCACATGCCATCTTTGATGAGCATTTGTTTCCTAAGTGTTCCGGTGCACGCCCTCACAGGCCTGTAAGTCACCCACCCACTGAAACACATCGACACACCGATGATGAAAACGAGTCTTCAGACTCTGACTCCTCTGACGATCAGTCTGACGCGGTTAAACCCGCCCCTGATCCCCAGCCAGCACGCCCGGAAACCCCACCTGCACCTGCACCTGCACCTCCAGTCACACCGCCATCTGCTCGTCCACCAGCTGGACCACCCGACGCTCCACCTCGCCGATCTCAACGTGAACGCCGACCCCCTACTCGTCCTGGGAACGTCTATGGCGAAGATCGTCATCCTTTACAACAAATTAAGGACATTGAGAAGAGATCTCGCTGGGAAAAGCTTATTGGACACGGCGAACCATCACGAGAACCACAGCGTGAACAATCGATCCCAGGTTCCATGCCCGACTCTGACCCTTCGGAAGACGAGATCGAACGCATAACCAGGGAAGGGGGAGAGGCATTGATTAACTATCTTTGCTCTCGTGCTTATATTCCGGATGAAATGAGTAATCCCAACTATCGCGAATGGAAATTCCGTGATATACTCAAACTTCCTGCCGAGGAACAAAAACTCTGGCGACAAGCCTGCGAAACAGAGCTTCAGATGCTCAAAGATCGCAAGGTTTATGAAATTGTAGATCGACCAGCTGATCGTAAGATCATTAAAAATCGCTGGGTATTCGACGTCAAGTCTGACGGTCGTAAACGCGCTCGCCTAGTAGCCAAAGGCTTCTCACAGGTTGAAGGCGTAGACTACGATCAGATCTTCTCCCCAGTTGTACGATACGAAACGGTGCGGTGTATGCTCGCCCTTTCTACACTAGAGGACTGGTACATCACCGGTCTCGACGTACGATCTGCCTATCTATACGGCAAACTGGAAGAGGAACTCTACATGGAGTTTCCTGAGGGTTATACGCCACCCGATAAAAAAGGCAAAGTCCTAAGACTACTACGTGCAATATACGGCCTCAAACAAGCAGGATTATCCTGGTGGCGCACGTTAGACAAGTCCATGGCTGAACTTGGCTTCACAAGGCTCAAGACTGACGCCGGCCTGTTCATATACCGCAATGGAAATGATATCGTCATTGCGATTGTTTACGTTGATGACGCCCTCTTCTGTGGACCTAACAAAGCTGTCGTAAACAAGCTAAAGGCCACATTCATGAAGACATGGGAATGTCGAGACCTCGGGGAACCCAAAGAGTTCCTTGGGATGAATCTTCGTCGAGAAGGCAGAAAGCTGCACATTGATCAGTGCAAATACCTCGACAAGGTGCTTGAACGCTTCGGCATGACGAATGCTAAAGCTGCACCCACTCCACTTCCTCAGGGTTATTACCCAGAGAAGAACGTTGTCCCCGTTAACTTCGAATTGCGGACGCGCTTTCAAACGGTGATAGGCTCGTTATTATACCTGATGTTAGGTACACGCCCAGACATCGCCTACGCAGTTACCCAACTTGCAAGGCAGTCTGCCAATCCTACTAAGGAGCACTTGGATAGGGCCATGTACGTATGTCGATACCTCGTTGGTACTCGTCAATACTCCCTTACCTTTAATGGTGCATCTGGCAATGGCATTTTTGCCTGTACCGACTCTGATTGGGGACAAGACCCCATCACTAGACACTCGCAGACAGGATGTTTCCTGAAACTCGCGGACGGTGCTTTCCTTTGGAATTCACACTTGCAGAGCTCTACCGCCCTCAACTCTACAGAAGCTGAGTATATGGCATTGAGTGATTGCACACGACAAGTATCCTGGATACACCACATGTTCTCAGAACTAGGTTATAAGCTGAAAGCTATACCAGTCTGTGGTGACAACCAAGGATCACTATTTATGGGTGAAAATCCCGTTACCGAGAAGCGTAATAAACATATTCCACTACGGTACTTCTTTATACGTGACGCCGTAATGAAGTGGAAAGAAGTAGAACTCTTCTACATCCCTGGAACTGACAATCCAGCGGATATGTTGACAAAGAACCTCGGACATGTCAAGTTCGAGAAGTTCCGCTCCGAACTCGGTCTGGTATTCTACACCAGTTGATCTCGCTGATACCTATCATGCGGAAGTCCTCATTTATGCTTACGTGTCTCCGTACACTTAGCAAGGGGGAGTGTTGAACGTAGCGTACATTCTTAGTATAGAAGGTAGTTACCACGCTTGTTCTATATCACATTCGGACTCAGTCGATCTGAGTTCCAAATACAACTTGACTTGTAAACACAACGTTCGAAGTTACCCAACAACCTCACTGCTAGGTAAGCACCAGAAGTAGTTCCTCATCGGAACCCTCTCAACAATGAACAGTACGGATCGGATGAACTGGACGGTTGATACGAATTGTGCTGGCGGCACGAATGTTGCATGATGGGTTGAATGTTTGTGTGGGCCGGCGGGGCGAAATCCGAAGTTCCCAGACGCCCTCAGATATCCAGGATCTGGCAGCACTGGCAGCACTATGCATTACTGGGCTGGACAAGGATAAAATTTTGCGTGCCAAGGAAAGCGAAGCAGTTGTCCTAGCAAACCTTTTCCATGCCATAAGTCCTTCCCTAAGTATCTTGAGCCACATAGTGTAGTCCATTTGTACCCTGATCCAGGGCCAGCTGATCACCAATTAGGCCGTGCTCTACTGGCCGGCTACCGATTGGCCGCTGGTGTATGATCACCTAAGTTAGGGATCAGCTAGTAATAGAATGTACACATAGAGTAGGGATCAGCCAATATACCATTGTGCCCTGGCAGTGGAAATGGCCAACACAAAGGTTCCATGAGGTAGGACCTGGCCGACTGGTGCTAATCACCCAGTCCTGCCTGCATCAGGGTTTGGCCCATTGAGAATAGGGATAGGCCGATGTGTAAACCCTCCATGTGTAGGGAGCGGCCGATGCAGGAAATGTTTAGGGGTGGGCATTGGCCACTGAATCATGTCTTCTACAGCAGGCATGGCCCGATAGATTGAGTGTCAATGGGTAGGGATGGGCCGATGCAATGATGTCCATCTGTAGGGATGGGCCATCAGGAAAACCCTCCCCTGGATAATTGTATAGAATAGTAGATAATTTCTGAAAAACCGTGTTTTTTTCGAAAATATCATGTAATTTCTCAAATTATCAGGAATTTTTTTGTCAGTCACAAGTGGCTGACCACCCTTGAGAGTATATTCTCAGATATTTCATGATATTTCATGATATTTCTGATATTTCATGATAATTATACTCAACTTTTCTGAAAGTATATGTGGTCCAAAGGGTGGAAAACTGAGTGCAGCAAAAGTGTAGTAAGTGTAGTGAAAAGTGTAGCAAAGTGTAGCAAAAAAGCGTACTAAAAGTGTAGTCAATGGTGTGGGAAAGTGTGTAGTAATAGAGTGTAGCTAAAGTGTACAAAAAAGCGTACTAAAAGTGTAGTTACAAGTGTGGGAAAATGTGTAGTAATAGAGTGTAGCAAAGTGTAGCAAAAAAGCGTACCAAAAGTGTAGTCAATAGTGTGGGAAAATATGTAGTGATGGAGTGTAGCTAAAGTGTACAAAAAAATGTATTAATATTAGGATTGAGTGTGGCTGTGTACAGAAAAAAGCGTAGTAAAACTGTAGCCAAATGTGTAGCAAAGTGTAGCAAAAAAGCGTACTGAAAGTGTAGTGAAATGTGTAGGAAAGTGTAGCTAGATTGAATGTAGCAAAAGTGTACAAAAAAGCGTAGTAAATGTGTAGTTACAAGTGTGGGAAAGTGTATTAGGATAGAGTGTAGATAAAGTGCACAAAAAAGTGTACTAAAACAGTAGTCAAAAGTGTAGGAAAGTGTATTGTGATAGAGTGTAGCTAAAGTGTACAAAAAGCGTAGTGAAAGTGTAGTTAATAGTGTGGGAAAGTCTATTAGGATAAAGTGTAGGAAAGTGCAGCTAGATGGAGAAAGTGTACAAAAGTATATTAGGATTGAGTGTAGGAAAAGTGTACAAAAAAGTACAAAAAGTGTAGTTAAAAGTGTAGGAAAGTGTTGTGATTGAGTGTACAAAAAAGCGTAGATAAGTGTAGCTTAATTTCCCTAATGGTCGGACTTGTCAAAAATCCGCACGGGCAGGTCACGTGACCGTGTTGAACTTGCCGCGTCAGCATTTTCGAGTCCTCAACCACCACAACTACTACTACCCAACAACCCACCTCAACCCAGCACGAAAACAAAGCCGGTGTGGGCTCAACAGCCCCGCCAGCTTCACAAGGTGAGTTCTCGCTCACCATTATCACCACTACTCACCTCGAGCACATCCGCGGGCTCAAAGCTTGCCCCACCACCTTCCACCACCCAACTTCGACACGAAAAAACAGTCGGCAAGGGCTCAACAGCCCCGCCGGCTGTCACAGGTGAGTTTCTACTCACCCACCACCACCACCTCTCACCTCGTATACAGCCCGAGCGGCTGTATGCCCCACCACCATTTCCCACCTCAACCTTGACATCAAAACACGGCCGGCGAGGGCTCAACAGCCCCGCCGGCTGCCAAAGGTGTGTTTTCACTCCCACTACATCCACTCACCTCGAACACAGCCAGTTGGGCTGTCCGGCCCACCACCACTGGCACCACCCACCTCACCCCACCCTCAATTTCAACGTGAACACGGCCGTCGAGGGCGCTCCGCCGGCATCACCAGGTGAGCCTCGCTCACCCATCACCACCACCACTGCTCACCCCACCATAGATCCCACCATTTTTTCGCAAGCTGGCAAGCTCGTTTGAGCTCGCCGCCACCTCATGCCACCTTCTCACCAACACCTCTTCACGAGCCTCACTGGCTGCCTTGGGACACCTTGTAGGTAAGCTCATCCCCCCCACCATCTCTGATTTCTCTCTCATCACCATCAACAGCTGTACCTTGCTCCCTGGGTTTGTCCAGCACCACAAGTAAGCTCATTCCCTCACCATCTCTGCTTCTTCTCTCATCATCTCAACAGCTGTACCTTGCTTGATAGCAGTTAGTAGATGTAGTACATGATCTGTAGTAGATAGTGGTCAATAAATTCATTTTTAATCATCATGATTATGTGTGATTTAATAGTAGTGAATGGGCCAGTATTATCAGAATATAGTCAGCTAATATGAACACTATTATGACATTATATCTGCTAATTACAATGGCTTTCTGAAGATAATTGTATGGAAATATCAAGATTTTTCAGAAAATCCAGAGAATAACAAGGGGGGGACTACTTATGTTGCTAAAATTGGAAGAAATATCAGAAATATGAAGAAATGTCAATAATAGTTGGTATTTGTGAGAACTACTTTGGAAATATCTACTATTCTATACAATTATCCAGGGGAGGGTTTTCCTGATGGCCGATGCAACCCACCTCAGTAGGTAGGGATGGGCCGATGTATAGTTTGTCGATGTGTAGGAATGGGCCAATATAGTCATTTCAATGTGTAGGAATGGGCCGATGCAACGTTTGTCCATTGGTAGGGATGGGCCGCACTACGGTACTTCTTGATACATGACGCCGTAATGAAGTGGAAAGAAGTGTTATGATCTCTCACAACACAGCGGGGACTTTAGGCAACACTAAGCCTATGCGAAGGATATGCTGAGTACTAAAGCTTAATGACGGTGAAGTCACAAATGGATTAGACTGGGGTCTGTGATAAGTACAGGGCTACTTATATACTATTGAGAAGTGCGCACAGACCAACAGCCGAATAAGGAAAACACAAAGGGAAAGATAGATAAGGTAAATGGTACGATGATAAGAAAAGGTACCAGGCACGGATTAGGATCTAGGCCATGACATCATTGCTGACTCATCTGAGTCTAGACATTTGTCACGTGACCTGATTATGTAATAGTTTATGTAATGCTACAGGGACTACCAGAGCGGATAAGATGAATCCGGCTTGACCCCTAAGTTGTAGACAAAGTTCAGAGTTCGAATACCGTTGTAGGCAAAAGTTTGAAAAGTTTTTAAATACTATAACATCGTGCGGAAGTCCTCATTTATGCTTACGTGTCTCCGTGCACTTAGCAAGGGGGAGTGTTGAACGTAGCGTACATTCTTAGTATAGAAGGTATTTACCACGCTTGTTCAATATCACATTCGGACTCAGTCGATCTGAGTTCAAATACAACTTGACTTGTAACCACAATGTTCAACATTATCCAACAACCTCAACACTAGGTAAGCACCAGAAGTAGTTCCTCGTTGGAACCCTCTCAACAAACCTATCGTCGACGACTTCATGCAAATCAGCATTTCTCCTCTACTGATAGTGCTCTTCATGTATTTTTGCCAGAACACCTACAGTCATCACTTTAGTTTCGTCTTTGCGTTTCTCATTGAGCTAACGAGGTGATCCTTCACCTGAGCTTATGTAATAGGCGTAGTTAGCCAAATAAACCTTCATTCATTCATTTTCATGGCTATGGCGACGCCATCCATGGATTTGTGGCTTGCCACGGGCTAGCCCGTGTTTCTTGAAACACTGTTTTGCCGGGCCTGGCCCAGAACCCATACACTCCATAACCCATACCCAAAAGCCTATCCCGAGAGGCATGGGTTATAACAGAGTCGACTGTATAGTTTATTTACCGTGCTCAGGCTGTAGATACATACTATGTACTGACTCGGAGGCCCCTCGCTCCGAGTCTCTGAGCGCTTTGAGGAAGTATGCATCTGCAAAGCAGACAAATCATGTTAACGCTTGTCAACTCTTGAAGCCTACGCGAGGGCTTGACGGGGACTCTGGGCATCGACATTCTAGCTATACTACGCTAAACCAGTTTTTTGCCGACTCTGAGAGTCGGCTAAGTGGTTTTTCGAGTCGGCTATGTCCTGCAGATGCCTGTACGGACCGCTGAATGATTTTGCACAAGGGGCCGGCAATCTCTCTTGTTCCTGTTCCCCAATAGCATGCGGTCCAGCAGGATGCAATGACTATAAAAAAATGTGATGCACGTTTTCCAAGGGCCTGGTAACCAAGTTGTCTGGTTGGAGTTCAATCCCGGAGCTTTCCTGAGGTTCTATCATCGAGCTATAGGTATGTGTGAGATCCACACTGACGCCAGGGCACTGCAGGATACAATGTTGCAAAGGGAAAGTTATATCGCGATCACGAGTAACTTGAGGCAATATGGTGCGCCATTCAGTGTGCGCCACAATGAAGCATTGACACAATCAGCTCATTGGCATGCATCATGATTCATGGACGAACAATTGTCCACATCTCAGCTGTTGCATGTAGGAAAGATAACTAACTAGGAACCAGGATGAAGTCCCTCCAGCTCTAGTAGTGGAGGGTGAACATTAACTGTCTTCATCCTGACTCTTGGGTCTGCTTACGGGAAGACTACAGTCGACTCCCTCATAACCCATACCTGTCGGGATAGCCTCAAAGGTATGGGTTACTAGGGAGTATGGGTTGTGCAAAAGACCCCTATCCACCACTTCGAACTCGTAAAAATTTTCTCCCTTTCATATTAAGCTTTCGTAGTATTGATATAGTAGGTTTATGAAGCTAAGTAAAATAATCAGTAAATTTGGTATCCTGCATCTCGACCGCCCAAGTCCGCTGTCCAAATGACCCCAACACAAGGTAATAACCTCTAGCTTGCGGGCGAACAAGTCGTCAAATGCCCCGTCATATTTCCACAAAATTATTGCTGCCCACTTCGCAATGTGTGGGATCTGGTGTGGACACATCAATATCATCATCATCACCTCTATTCATCTCCCTCAACTTCTTTGCATCCATCACGGACTTGAAAATATCCTCGTCTGTCGCCCCAACCATGTTGTGTGTCTCGTCCGCTGGGTTCAGAAGTTCCGTGATGTTCATCGAAGCCAACGAGAAGAAAACATTTTCGTACAAAATAACAATAATTTCCTATTTTGGACAGCCTCGGCATTATCCACCCCTTACCATAACCCATACCTGCCCACAAAACCTATGGGGTATGGGGTATGGGATATGATCCCAAAATCCCTGTAAACCAACTCGGGAAATCCAAAAATGTATGGGTTACAAGGGAGTATGGGTTATACCTGGCATGGGTTATGAGGGAGTCGACTGTACCTCCAGCTAGGGCCGCGGAGGGCAAGGCTCGTTATGTACATACTGTAATTCTCCCGAATGAAAATGAAGGTTGCCCAACAACTTGAAGTTAGCGCCATTGGTTGGCGCCCTCAGAAGAGTAGGAACGACTGTCTTCCGAGTCCTCCCCAAGGGGGAGGGGCTACCTGCGGACTACTATAGTAGTTGCCTTGGCAAGAGAGCCGGGCGACGTATTGATTACTTTCCCCTAGGCAAACCAAAGACTCGGAGTCGGGATGAAGTCAGTCGTTCGTCCACCACTACAAGTTGTTGATCCCGATTTCGTCCATGATCCATGGCCAGGTTTTTTATTGTCACCTCAACCCTCATGCACACAAAGCTAGCCTCGTTCCGTCAAGTTCCACACACATTTTTGTTCTTGTCTCCGATACGAAATGCTCGAATTCGAATGGGGTAAGCACGCATCGATGGGGCTTTTCCATACTGAATGGAGGCTACGAGCCCGGAAGCATTTGACAGCATTTATAGAGAGACAATACGTTTGGTGGGGGCATGTAGGTCCTTGGTGTGAATGTGCACCCTCAACGCTTCACAGCAAGTTGGTAACGCTGCGCTCAACCCAGGCGATTCCGTCTAGCAACAAGCCAAAAGACTTGAGTATAAGTGGCGTTACTTAGAAGTAATTCAGCACCCAATTTTCTTCCTATATTCCAATCTTCCCGCCATGTCTTATGTTTCAGCTGATGACTTCGTCCAAGCTAAACAGCTTTTGAGAGAGGTTCTGAGGCAGCTTGACGCCAACCAGAATGAACATGATCAGAAGCTCAGATTGACCACAGAGGCCGTGCTCAAGTACATGGATCAGGAGAACAGGTATGTCAGGTGGCGGTTACGAGGACATTGGTACAAAAACAGATCACGACTGACGATCGCAATACTAGTCTTTCGGAATTGATCAAGGCCCAAGAATCGAAGAATCCTTCTCGCCTTTTCAACTGGATTTCGGGGACAAATCCCGGCCAGGATCTACGCGACGACGCTGACATTCTCTTGCAATCTGTCAAAGTCGGTCCATAGGTTTACCGTCGTACTACCTTGGTCCTAACCCTAAATCCTGTTCGTTCAGTCTGATATCACGAGGGTTGTCCTCAGAGCCAAACTCGCTGAGGGCGTGGATAATTCCCTACAGATTACTGGGACAGGGCAGAACCCTACTACCAAAACAACGAATACAACGGCTCTTGGAACGGATATCTCCCCATCAAACTCTAAGCCGTATGCCGCGAGTACGCGTGGCGCTGCGCTGACTGGTGGACGAACGAGCCACGACACCTCGACCGGTAAGGACTATGGGCCTTCTGAATCAGACTGATCTTCTCACTGCCGACCTTCAAGTTGGCTTTGTTCCAGTCACAGGGAGTGGACGAACATCTCCCTTACCAGGTCGTCCATTGACCCCTGAATCGATGCGATTAAGGATGAGCGCCGATCTCGTAAACGACGCGTCGCACGCCGAGGGAAAATCCTTGTGGACTGACAATGTACCCATGTCTCACGGTATGCGTAACTTTCTATCGCGTTGCATACTTGCACTGATCTTCGGTTCAGAGCATTCCAGTGACCAAAGCAGTGAGTCTGCTGGGCACTACAAGTCTGCAAGGAGACCTGCTCCTCCAGCACCAAGGACCCGTTCGACCAAACCAAAGATTCCCAAGGCCGACGGTGAGCCTGATTGTTTCCCCTCAGAAGTATGCTCACCCTGATATCAGCAGCGCTTGATGATCAAACAATGGACGCTCCCGAACAGCGCCAGTCTCCCCGAAAGGCTCCGTCGCCACTCCCGCAGATTGCAACCGAGCGGTCGATACAGTCAACAGCTTTTCGTACCCCCAGTTCTGCGCAAACTCACGCTCCGCAATCTGCAGCTTCCCGCATGTCCCGCGGTCTGTCCAGTGTTGATTTTCACTTCGCATCCCACTGAATTACCATTCTAGAACATTCAAGCGACCGGGCAAGCACCAGCTCTAGACACAGTCAAAGGTCCCGGAGGAGTGCTGATTTCCTGCCAGTGGAGGGTGCAGACAACATGAGGGCATCCTCATCTCGCCACTCTACCGATGCCCTTCACGGTCCAGCGTCTCACTATCTGAACGTCCATGGCCTTCATGCTTCCAAGTCGATTGGTATGACGATCAACAACGGTGGGCAAGGTAACACCGGTAGCGGTATGTCCTTGCTACAAGCTCGTTTTCTGCCATGGTCTGACCGTAAATATCTGGGACGCATGGGTAGCCATCAACTTTATGGGATATCCGCCGAATACCTTGGATTCAACGATGCCAAGCGAACTTACTTTCCCGCAGGCGTGAATGGCATCTGAATGTTAATATTAGTTCTCAGACTTTCCTGTATTATTATTGCTGCTCCTCATGTGATTGTCTCTCACGAATTGGATGTTAAGATGGAGCAACCATCCTGTGCCGCTGTAGATACAAGATAGCACCGAAGGTCGAGGCATGGTACCGTGGCAGGCAACGCCTGGAGAAACACCATGATTTCGATCGTCTGGACACGCTGGTACCGTCATTCACGCCGCCTTCCCCAGCGAATCTCGGATAGTCTACCCCACAGAGCATCACTCACGCCGACAATGAATAGAAAAAGGAAAAATCATGCGTACGAGCGAGAGACCGAAAATTGTACACGCGCATGCTACAGATGTATATGATGCGGAGGCGGACTAGGAAAACATGATGAGGAACGAGACGATCGACAAAAAAAGAAAACAAGCGAAAAAAAGGAAAATTCAACGCGAGAAGAACGGTGGGGACGAGGGGAGAGGGAGGTTATGAAACACTTTGAACACTGGCGTCCATCGACCAACCAAGGGAGGGGAAACGTAATCAAGAGGGTGCGAGATGTTGCACTGGACGGCGCGACGAGCAGGAGTGGCGAGTGAGCAGTAAACAGTACTGATCAACAGAAGGGAAAAAGTTATGTAATGATGAACGAGAAAACACATTGACACAGACACGAATACAGGATTCAAATTGGAACAACAATGTGTATGTATTGCGTTAGACATCCATCGCTCCGCTTCCAATGCACAGAAAACAACAAGAAGAAAAATACCATTGTACCGATGAAGAATTTATATTACAACTGTTTCGGAAATTCTTGTCCGGGTGGCGCAAACACGCGTTCGAAATTCAGAAAATCAAACAATTCAGAAAATCATTGTCCTGAGCTTTCTCGATCCTCACACTCTTTTAAGTACTCAGAAATACTCTACATTATGGCTACTAGCGACTACGACTACGACGATCCTTATATCCAAACATTTGATGGCGGCTTCGAACCTCACAGCAACGATGGCTTCCCTGAAAACGACACAAACCACGGCTCCTCTGACGGCGTGGAATCCGGTGATGGTGGAGTCACTGGCAGTGTCGTGGACTTGCCTGATGGCAACACAGCTGCTGACGAGCTTGATGAAAGCACAGATGACGAGATCTGTGCCATACGTGGTGAGTTGTCATCCTTCACTGATCACGATTCACGGCGAATTCATTCCCACCCATTGCCGGCAGAGGAGATTGCTGCCAGTGCCCAGAAGGCGAAATCTCTCAAGATACGTATTCCGGCGGCGACTCAGAAGCGAGGCAGATCTCAGTCGAATGCCAAGGTCACAAGAAAGAAAGCTATGAAGAGCCAGCACCCTTCCGCTGACTCTAGGTCTTCGTCGCCCTCCAGCCCACTTAGCCCTGCCCCAAAGAAAGGCCGCGGTCGTCCGAAGAAGGCTCCTGTGCTGCCCGTCGCACCGCCGCCGCCTCTCACTGGCTGTCCTCTCTTTATTGAAGTCAAGGCTGACCCCGTTGTCACGAAGAATCGTAATGGGACCCTCAAGTATCAGGAACAAGCTCCGCACATCCTTGGCCCGTGTACCTTGTCCTTCGGGATGTCATGGGATGAATTTCTTCCGTTCCTTGCGACCCGGGTATATGCTGCCTCAGCTGCTCGCTTGGTTGTTGACACCATGCTGTGGCGGTTCTGTGCCAATCCGACGGCGAAATCTGACTCCCTGCCTCTCACAAACGAGGAAGGCTTCAAGTACATGGTTTCGCATGTGCAAGCCTCTCCTTTGCGTGCTTCCGGAAGCCTGTTTATCAAAATGGCTAGGCCAACAGAAGGCGAGGAACAACGTCCGGTAAGTGTTTTGGTGTCTCGGGTGGCAAAAAAGTTGATCTTCAATGCACGCAGCCATGGGCAGCAAGGGCAGCCCCCAATGTTCCGCCTGCCCTTGATAATGTCGCTACACCAACATCCAAAAAGAGTGTAAGGTGTTCCTTATACCTCGACTGCTCACAAGTTTGATGTTCCATAGATCTCGCTGGATGATAAGCTTGCCCCGTATGTGTCGCAACTTCAGGATACATATCCTGAAGGTCTGTGCGACATCCATCCACGACTCCGTTGCTTTCACCATGCTCCGACTGACTGGCACTTTGAACTTACGGAGAAACGGGAGAAAGTGTGGGCTTTTGCAATGGTACGGATGATGTCTTATATATCCTGACAATCACTAACACAAAACTAGTTGAAGAAGCAGACTGACCTTACAGTTCCTCCACTTGGCTCGCCATTCTTCAAGAAGGATCAGACCATCAAATCTACTGGAACTCTTGATGCCCCCAAAACCCCGCAGCATCATGCTCCTCCGCCAGTCCTACAGCCTGTGACCCCTGTTCATCCTCCTGTCTATCATCCTTACTCAATGCCACCCTATGTCATGCCTCCCTCTCCCTGGGCTCCATATGGTATGTATCCACCAGCACCACCTACTATGCCACCTCAGGCTACTCCCTCCACAAGTTCACATGTTCTGTCTTCACCCATCATGGTGTCTTGTACTCTTGATGAGTTCTGTGATCAGACTGGCCTTGGAGACCGCGAGCGGGATGGTTTAGAGAAACTTGGATATCAGGTAGGGGATAGACTTGGCGATGTTGAGAAAGAGGACATCAAGGAAGCTGGGTTTCGCGCATTTGATTGGACCCGGGTTCTTCGGGCTGAGAAGAAGTATCGAGCATTGATGAAGACTGGAGATCACCACTGACCCCATTGCTGCCTTACCCTCATATACCCTCAGTGTTATTCTGATTTCCTTTCAAGGTCACTCATTCAAGTTCACTATCTTATATCACAGATGCTTTAATGTTCTATTCTCCCTTCCACATACTACCATTGGTCTTTTCATTTGCAAACTTACGATACATTCACAATGATATTTACAGTTTGTGGGAA
>JBBPTG010000307.1:0-26622 GCA_038093975.1 Chalciporus piperatus | reverse complement strand
TCTCACCGAACGTAGACTGCCGACAATGTCCGGGCAAGCGGACAATGGGGTCATTCGTTGGTGGTGGTGATGGTGATGGAGACGGAGTCTCCGGCAAACGTGCTTCGAGACGTTCGCGCAAGGTAGGGCGACGAGGAGGGGGCGGAGCGAGAGGTGCGATGGGAACCTCGTCAGGGAGTTCCACGACAGATGCAAACGGGGTCGAAACATCGACGCGCTCCATTAAATGGAGACGCTTGTTGGGCCGTTTCTCAGACAACGTGTCCGAAGGTGGGTTTGCTACCTTGTCGAGACGACGAAGCGTCTGGGGAGTTGGCGTGACCAGGATGCGGTGCGCGAGGTCAATGCTGCGCAGGGTCTGTGGAAAAGCTGGTGGCCCGTAGTGGGTAGCACCAGAGGAGTGGGCGAGTTGACGAGGGTCGGCGGCGGGCGTGGTGAAGACCGTGGCTGCAGGTGCGATGACGACGGGAGGGACGGTGAAGGAAGAGAAGGCGAAGGACGCCGAAGCGTCGTTGGCATTTGCACGAGACTTGCGAGTCTCGTTCTTTGCCTGACCTTCTGCGGAACGAGTTCCGCGCTTCTTCTTCTTCTTGCCATTCGAGTTGGCGTTCCCTTGACCGTTGTTCGAGTTCGTCGGCTGCTGCTGCTGCTGCGTAAACTGCGGGTCCTGACCTTTCGGCTTGACAGCCGATATCTTGGACGCCTGAGCAGTCTGAGCAGGCTTTGTAGGCGCGGGAGCTTTCGAAGAATTCTGCTGAGACCAAGCACCGAGAGCGGTTTGCTCAATCTCGTCGAGGGTAAAAGGAAGGGCGCCAGGCCGAGTGACGACGCGTGGAGTTCTCACCGCCGTTTCGCCCGTGCCCGTTATCTGGATCTCCGTAGTCGTGACGTCCTTCAACGAATCTCCGGACTTCGCGTTAAGCAGCTGTAAAAACGTCGACATGTAAGGAAGTACTTTGAGTTTCCTCAACGTCATCAGGATCTGCCAGCGATCCGAGAGAGGGAACTTGTATTGATCGAACTTCTGGAACGCGGTCCTGAGTTTCGAGAAAGTCCCAGCCGGGGACTCGTGAAGAGAGAACTTGATGTTCTCGAAGGTGTCGTACTCTTCGTAAACGTTTGCGAAAGTGGGATGGGAGAAGGCGTCCTTGAGGGCGTCCCAAAGGGCCTTGGCATTGTTCTCCTCCTCCCAACGACGTTGGAGAGAAGCGTTGAGCTTCAGGTAGAGAGAACCGACTGCCTTCTCCGTGTTCTTAGACCAGTCATCGTCATCCTCGTCCGATGTCTTCTGAGTCGTATAAAAAAACTCCGATAGACATAAGGTAGGCGCGCATCTTGGGGGCCCAAGTAAGGTAGTTCGAGCCGTTGAGCGTGGGGATGGAGGCAAAGGTCGAGCTTGAAGAGGACATAGTGGGAGATGGATAATAGTAGCGAATCTGAAGAGTAACGCGTAAGTTTATCGTTCAATAAAGAATGAAAAAGCGCAGTCAGAGCTTCTGGATTCGTACCGGCATAGCGACCCCATGGTCGCTTGCCTTAAGCGCAGAAACTAGAGCGTGAAAACGCTTCTAGAACGCGGTGGTACAAGCACATGGATTCAGAGCGTGAAGACGCATCGTCATCCAGAGCGTTCAGATGATGCCAAGCACAAGTGTGCTGGCAGGGCTCATAACCTGTTGAACTGGTGTTGTCCTAAGCCATAAGGCTATGGACTACCAGAGCAGCATACTGCGTAGACACAAAGGGAGTTTGTGCTCGCTCACCTGATTGCAACGTTGTGGTTGTGGTTAAAGAGTTGTATTAACTCAGATCGACTGAGTTTGAATATATAAGTGTACAGTGGTGATTACCTAATCAACTATCGTTTATGGAAACGTAGTGAACTATACACTATGAGCGTAATACGTTCAACATCGTCGCGCTCACCATCCTTGTCACCGTCGAGGCTGCTAGCCAGCTCATATCGACATCACTGTTGCTGCGTCCGCAACACATCGTCATCGTCGCCACATACTCAGACCTACCTAGCTTTGGTCATGAGCTAAAGAGTCACTACCTAGTGTTGATGACTGCGTCATGACACTTGGATAAACTTGATCACACTGCCCGGACTCTAGGGCTAAAGAGTTGGTCGTTTGACCGTTGGCGTACGTGACACGCTCGGAGAAAGCAACTCTGTTCCCACTGCTGCACATACGGCTGTCCACCGTTCTAAACGGGATAATGTTGCTGTTCCCCATAGTGCACAAGGGGCTCTTTGATCATTGGAGATTGCTTGGGTATTACCAATAGCCTTTGCGTGTACACATGATCCAGGTTCGCGTGATCACCTGTTGACGTCACGAATTCGCCTTCTGGCTTTTCATTTCTCATGGGTCAGCATTTAGTGCCCAGTTTCTGTTACCCATTCGTCGTCGTCACCGCCCACATCCGTATCTGTGTACATCGTCGTCGCTGTCTCGCGACTCTGCTAGAGTGTCTACCTCTACCGTGTACATCGTCACCGTTGCTCTGCAACTATTCCCCTGCAACTAGAGTGTCTACCTCTGTTGCGCATTTCGCCGCCGTCACCCGCGAAGCCTGAAAGATAGCTTCACGATCTGTTGAACCTCACTTGGTCTTCTATACCGGTTTGGACAATCAACATGCAGTACTCTAGCAGTACTTAGAAGATCAATACCCTGAGTTATCGCAACTCACGTGCAAGAGCCGCCGCCGCTCGACTTCTTCTCCCTCGACATCTACAAGCTTGAAAGATAGCTTTACGACTTTATCGTTATCGTCTAGTCGTCTCGTCACCAGTACGCCACTCAACTGTCGATCGCAAGTGGGTACCTGCGCTGTCTTCGCGCCTTGTCATCGCTGACAGTAGGTATCTACTTGTCGAGCAATCCCGCCGCTTATCAGTGTGCCGCGTCCTCTGTCCTTCCATCGAGTGGAACTGGATACTTGATTTCCCCGTTTGCCGCGTTCATGACACTTCAACTGCTTTCGTTGAGTTAACAACTGTCAAACACCTCATGATGTCGAACATCATCGTACTCCGCGTCGCGTTTTTACCCCTTCCATCGAGTGGAACGGAACACTGTGTTTACCAGTCGCCCCCTTGTCCCTATCGTCGTCAGCAAGCTTGAAAGATAGCTTTACGACTTTATCATCGTTGTCACCGACACATCGCGTCAAGAACGCTGTCACTAGTGTCTATTCTACTAGGGTGCTATTCCTGAACGTGTCTGGAATCCAAAACTCTTGCCGCCCGCTGTCTGGAATCCAAATTCGTCGAGCCATTTTCGCTCGTTACCTTTGCGCACACCGCTGCCACGTGCATGAAATCCGAGTAGTCTGGAATCCAAATCGACAGAGCTGTTTCCGCTCATTGCTACTTGAATAGCATTGTCTGGGATCCAAACCCATTGAGCTGCTTTCGCTCATCACTATCAATCCTCACTGCTGTCTCAAGCACTCGAAGTATGGAATCGAATTCCATTGAGCTGTTGTCGCTCATCGCTCGAACAATCCCAAACCACTCGTCGTTTCGGTTATCTGTGAAGAAACCTGTTATAGTATTTAAAAACTTTTCAAACTTTTGCCTACAACGGTATTCGAACTATGGACTTTGTCTACAACTTAGGGGTCAAGCCGGATGCATCTTAATCCGCTCCGGTAGTCCCTGTAGCATTACATAAACTATTACATAATCAGGTCACGTGACAAAGGTCCAGACTTAGATGAATCAGCAATGATGTCATGGCCTAGACCCTAATCCGTGCCTGGTACCTTTTCTTATCATCTTACCATTTACCTTATTTATCTTTCCCTTTGTGTTTTCCTTATTCGGCTGTTGGTCTGTGCGCACTTCTCAATAGTATAAAAGTAGCCCTGTACTTATCACAGACCCCAGTCTAATCCATTTGTGACTTCACCGTCATTAAGCTTTAGTACTCAGCATATCCTTCGCATAGGCCTAGTGTTGCCTAAAGTCCCCGCTGTGTTGTGAGAGATCATAACACTTGGATTAGACTTGAAAACACCGCCTGGACTCTAGGGCTAAAGAGTTGGTCAATAAGCATCGTTTGTGTACGTGACACACAGGAGAAAACAACTCCATCCACTGTTGTCTATACGGTCGTCTGCCGTTATAAATAAGGATAAAGTTGCTGTTCCCCATAGTGCACAAGGGGCTTTTTGATCGTTCGAGACGTCTTGGGGCCCGCTCACGCGCCAACCCTCTGACTGTAGACACGATCCGGGTTCGCGTGATCACCCGTTGACGTCACGCATTCGCCTTCTGGCATTTCACTTCTTTTGGGCCAGCCTTTAGTGCCCCGTTTCTGTTATCCTCCGTACTATAGCATTTGTTCGAAGACCGGATTGGGATCGTGCCCAATTGCGAAGGACGACAAGGGAAAAGCGCGTCGCCGCCCCCTTGGCTGAGTCATACGTAGCAACGTAAGCCGGCAGCACCGCCGAGGTACAAAAATAGAAAACAATAAAAAATAGTATCCTGTATTACGATAGCTTTTGCTGCTGCTCGAAAATAGAAGTTCGAGAGTAGTATATGTGTAAAATCAAATCAGATCTTGGGAAAATTCCTCAGAAGGTCTGCCGAGATTCCGATAAGCGTCGCAGGTATTACCTCCGCTCGAAAAAATATTTTCTTCGTCCTCGTGTCTGTCATCCCCAGAGAACCTTTGGAAGATAGGGTTCAGTAAGGATATATGTCAGCAGAGTTCTTAGATCAAGAACCACAAGCTCAAGGTTACAGATCTCCCCCACGTCACTTCCCTTCCTCATCCGAAAGTTCACATCCCCCTACTCCCCGTCCCGAATCTCCGATGGCAGATCCCGCTGATCCCATCGCTGCTCTCACCGCCGCTCTGAAGGCGCTCATATCAGACAATTCGGACTCCGTGTCCAAAAAAGTTGCCGACCCGGGAAAATGGGATGGTGACCGCACCAAATTCCGTTTGTGGTGGGCGCAGGTTAACGCCTGGCAGTCCGTCCACACGTGGAAAAACAACAAAGTTCGATGCCTCGCCGTACTCTCACGGTTAGAAGGAAAAGCAGCTGGGTTCGCTCAGATGACAATAGAGAAATGGTCTCGATACGAACTACTACCACCGCCACCAGTAGAAGGCGAACCAGAACCTGCTCGAGAACCTCTGGGATTACTAGCATGGCCCACGTGGACAATATTTTCACATCTCCTCAAATCACATTTCCAGATTGACGTTCTCGCTCATGAGAGTCTCAGGAAATTAGAAGCATTGAAGCAGGCTGGGAAACCTGTGGACATCTTCCTCCAGGAGTTTGAATTATTGAAGGCGGAATCGGAGATTGAAGATGCTCATGCCAAAGAGCTTCTGAAAAAGGCAATAGATTACAAAATCTATTATCAGGCGCAAATCAACACCAATGTTGATGAGCAAAATCTGACCAACACGATCGACACTTACCGAAAGTTGGGTCGAACTTTCGAACGTATCGTTGTTGAACGCGGTGCTCCAGTTCGTCAGGCACCCGCGACTGCGCCAAGGCCTTCATCATCATATCCGTATCTCCCTCCTCGTTACCCAATTGCATCACGCCCACTCCCACGTCCTCCCGCTCCATATGCGGCCCCCCGTTTCACTCCCACAGGCACACAGCCTGGTCGTGGAGCCCCGATGGATCTGTCGGCACAGCAAATGCCAAGACCGTCGGTTCACGGCAATTGCTTCAATTGTGATTAGCCTGGTCACTTTGCTAACGCTTGCCCGAAACCACGCCGTCCCCGTCAGAGACAAGTCGTTATGTGGGATCCCTATTCTCAACAATACGTTGAAACTTCCCTGCCGTTTGACAACCGGCAGATGCCCTTCGCAGGTACCATCCCTGCACCCTACCCTCCTACCCCTTCCCCCTACCCCGCTGGCCCGTCCACCAGCACGAGTTACATGTCGCATCAAGCGGCATATACCAATCAAGAAGCGGAAGCGTACTGGCGCGACCGCATTGAATCAGAAGCCAAGGCACAGGCAGCCGAAGCTTTAAAAGGAAACAGCCAATGAGAGAAATGGGTTCTCGGCGGCTCGGACATAGTTTACCAAATGGTTGTATTAGTACTACTCCTTGTGTTCCGTTTCAATATAACTTTTCTTCTTCTGAAAGGGCGTCCCTTAGTGGCGTGGCGACAGAAGTAAAACAATTCGTGCTTAATTCCCTTAAGGTAAAATATTCGAAAAAAGAAATCCCATCAAAAATACATGTAAGGAATCAGAATCGGAAAAATGAGCTGGATCTCGCTATTACTATTATGTACGATAAAGGGGAACAATGGAAGAAAATGGAGTTTGCCGCTCTATTGGATTCCGGCGCAACCGAAACGTTTATAGATAAATCGTTCTGTGAGCGACATGGTTTGACACTGGAAGAACTTCCTTTTCCTATTCCAGTGTACAACGCCGACGGCTCAGAAGGAGCGATAGGCGGTGTCACTCACAAGGTTTCACTTGTCTTGGGACACAATGGACATTTCGAGCATATGGACGCTTTTGTTTCCGTACTTGGCACTCATCATATGATCATCGGCTACGATTGGCTCGAAAGGCACAACCCTGAAATCGATTGGGTGGCCAAACGAGTACGATTCACACGCTGTACAGATCAGTGCAAAGTAGTCAACTATCATTTGAATCGTTCATTTTCCATTCGTCGAGTGTTTGAGGCGGGGCTCACCGAGAAAGTCCCAGTAGAACTCCACGAGTACTTAGACGTCTTCTCAGAGCAAGAGAGTGAGCGTATGCCTACCCGAAAGGCGTGGGACCACGCAATAGATCTCAAGCCTGATTTTGTTCCCAAAAAGGGTCGGGTGATTCCGATGTCCGAACAGGAACTAGATGACGTTAAAAAGTTCATCGATAAGGAGTTATCGAAAGGATATCTTCGTCCGTCGAAATCCCCTCAGACATCTCCTGTTTTCTTTATTCCAAAAAAGGACGGTAAAAAGAGATTAGTTATGGATTATCGTTACGTAAATGAGGGAACTGTCAAGAATGCTTACCCTCTTCCCCTCATTTCCGGACTTATAGACCAGCTCAAAGGAGCTGATATGTTTACTAAAATGGACCTACGTTGGGGTTATAATAATGTTAGAATAAAAGAAGGTGACGAATGGAAGGCAGCTTTCGTTACTCCATTTGGCGCTTACGAACCTGTCGTTATGTACTTTGGACTTACGAACTCTCCCCCCACATTCCAACAAATGATGAATGATCTATTTAGCGATCTTCATGGGGTTCTCATTATTTATATCGATGATCTTATGATCTTTACGTTCGGAAAAACTAGAGCAGAGCACTTAGAAATAGTTAAAACCGTATTGCAACGTCTCAGAGAGAACGATCTTTACGTAAAACCAGAAAAGTGTAGCTTCGCGGTGGATTCCGTAGATTTCTTGGGAATGGTTATCTCCCAGAAAGGCGTAGAGATGGACACTTCAAAGGTGCAGGCTATTTTGGACTGGCCGGCGCCAACTCGGTTGAAGGGTGTTCAGTCCTTTTTAGGATTGGCTAACTTCTACCGACGCTTCATTCAGGGCTTCGCTGACATTGCTCGTCCCTTGAATGACCTTACCAAAAAGGACACACCATACCGGTGGGGACCGGAGCAACAGCAAGCTTTTGACAAGCTGAAGCAGCAATTCACTACCGCTCCGCTTTTAGCTTATCCTGACCGCTCTAAAGAAGTCAGAGTAGAAACGGACGCTAGTGATATTGCAACGGGAGCTGTGCTCTCGGTTAAATGCGATGATGGCCTCTGGAGGCCTTGTGCCTTCATTTCCCATTCCTTTAGTTCTGCCGAGAAGAACTACCCGGTTTATGACAAGGAGCTTCTAGCTGTCATTCGGGCTTTGCAGGAATGGAGACATTATCTAATGGGTCGAGAACATTTCGAGATTTGGACTGATCACAAGAATCTCGAATATTGGAAATCTCCCCAAACTCTGAGCCCACGTCAAGCACGCTGGAATGCGTTGCTCTCAGAGTATAATTACTCGATTATTTATAAACCGGGTGCCTACAAATGGAAGGGCTGATGCTTTATCTCGTCGAGAAGATCACGGAGAAGCAGATCCCGACCATAACAAAAATATTACTGTCCTTCCTGCTTCTGTTTTTATTAATACGGTTACTCTTTCTTCACCTATTTATGACGAAATACAAAATGAATCAGAAAAAATAAAAAATGATACTCTAGATGGCTTCGTTTTTGACGAGGGGTCTATAGTATTTAAAAATGACAAAAACAAAGTTTTCGTTCCTATTTCTTTACGTACTAAACTACTTACAATCCTTCATGATTCTCCTATTGGCGGCCATGGTGGCCAAGGACGTACTTTGCATCTGGTTACTCGTTATTTCTCGTGGCCTGGTGTCACAAAGGACGTTAAAACTTACGTAGAACATTGTCAGACGTGCGCCCTCACGAAGGGAAAGTCAACTGCACAAACTGGCAAATTAATTCCCCTTCCCGTTCCGAAAGAACCATGGAAGGATATATCTATAGACTTTACCACGGGTTTTCCCAAATCACGTGGCTTTGATGCTATTTGTGTAATTGTAGATCGCTTCTCTAAAGAAGTAGAGTTTATCGCTTGTAAAAAGACAATTTCTTCGAAAGAATTAGCTATTCTATTTAGAGACAATGTTTGGTGTAGACACGGACTTCCCTCTTCGATTGTTTCAGATCGAGGACTGCAATTCGCATCGGAGTTTACTTCGCAGCTTTGCACCCTTCTAGGAATAGAACAGAAGCTGTCAACCGCTTATCACCCCCAAACCGATGGCCAAACGGAGCGTATGAACCGAGAACTCCAGCAGTATCTCCGCGCTTACGTGGCTAAACGTCAAACGGAATGGGCTGATTGGTTGAAGATAGCGCAGTTCCATCACAATTCCTCCCTATCCACTGCCACCGGAACGATTCCCTTCGCTATAACAAAAAACTACTTCCCACGAATGGGATTCGAAGGCGATTCATCTCCGGCTGGCACATTCCTAGAGAAATGTGGAAAGGCACACAAAGAAGTCGAGTAGGCGTTAGAAGAAACTCAGAACCGGATGAAAGAGCAAGCGGACAAGCATCGGTCCGAAGCTCCAGATTATCAAATCGGAGATGTCGTTATGTTATCCACGGACAACCTCAAACTACCTTATCCTTCCAAAAAGATGACACAAAATTGGATTGGACCTTATAAGATCATGAAGGTCCTTCCCAATGCAGTCACATTAGACTTGCCCAATTCCATGCATATTCATCCCACGGTTAATGTCAAACGAGTCAAACCGGCTAAAGAACCGTTGGAAGGGCAACCGGTCCGTCTTCCGGATCCGGTAGTAGTCAACCAAGAGGGAGAAGAAGAGTATGAGGTGGATTACGTAGTAAAATCTCAGGTTAAACAAGGACAGTTAGAGTACCTGGTTCATTGGAAAGGCTGGGACATATCGGACCGTACATGGGAAAAGGCAGCGCATTTGTCAAATGCACCCGAAGCTGTCAAAGCTTTTCACAAAAAGCACCCATCCGCCCCACGCCGCATTAACATGACCATGGGAAATTTCTCGGCCTTGTTTCAGAAATATGAAAATCTGACAGAGGTTCCTGTGCGGAAATTGCCGAATCGCCTGGAATGCGATTCCTAGAGAGGGGATAGTGTTATAGTATTTAAAAACTTTTCAAACTTTTGCCTACAACGGTATTTGAACTCTGGACTTTGTCTACAAACTTAGGGGTCAAGCCGGATTCATCTTAATCCGCTCCGGTAGTCCCTGTAGCATTACGTAAACTATTACATAATCAGGACACATGACAAAGGTCCAGACTTAGATGAGTCAGCAATGATGTCATGGCCTAGACCCTAATCTGTGCCTGGTACCTTCTCTTATCATCGTCCCTTTCCCTTATCTATCTTTCCCTTTATGATTTCCTTATTCGGCTCTTGGTCTGTGCGCACTGCTCAATAGTATATAAGTAGCCCTGTACTTATCACAGACCTCAGTCTAATCCATTTGTGACTTCACCGTCATTAAGCTTTAGTACTCAGCATATCCTTCGCATAGGCCTAGTGTTGCCTAAAGTCCCCGCTGTGTTGTGAGAGATCATAACAACTTGTGTGACTGGAGTGACTGGAGTGACTAGATTACTGGATCACTGAGTGACTGGATTACTGAGACTACTGGATTACTGGACCACTGAGTGACTAGATTACTGGAATACTGGAATACTGGATGGCTGGAGTAATGAGACAACTGGATTGCTGGATGACTAGGGCACTGGGCTACTAGGCTGCTGAGATGACTACATGACTGGGAAACTGGGCTACTAGGCTACTGAGATAACTGGATGACTGGAACACTGGGCTACTGAGCTACTGAGCTACTGAGACTACTGAAGTGACTGGGCTAATGAACCAATGAGATTACTGAAATGACTGGCTGACTGGATGACTGGGCAACTGAGCAACTGGCGTACTGGTTTAACTGATCCAGTCATTCCAGTAACTTCAGACTTTTTGCAGTGTTG
Source organism: Chalciporus piperatus (assembly GCA_038093975.1). Lineage (NCBI taxonomy): Eukaryota > Fungi > Basidiomycota > Agaricomycetes > Boletales > Boletaceae > Chalciporus > Chalciporus piperatus. The sequence goes on along the minus strand of JBBPTG010000307.1, from coordinate 16,059 downwards.
CTGATGTGGGATGCAGCTGGAACACGGCTGACACCGGTAAGTCATTGTACTTTCTCACCGCTGTCAAAACATGAGGCTGACAGCTTGACTTTTTACTTGGTCTTTGAGGTACTTAGTTCCAGACATCAACCATCTCTGTCCAGTACCAGAATGAGCCCGAGCCACGGGAGTTCCCAATGTGGCACCGCCCGCTCTGGGACTGGGCCTGTGATCTCGTGAAGGACCCTCGTGTCGGCCCCCACTGTGTTTTTGATGCCCAGCGTTTGTCGAAGTTTGATGGGACTTCGTTTGTACGTTTTGTTGATGAACCTTATACTGCCAATGCCTTCTGGGATTTCCAAGTACGTTGTTCATATTGTGTTTGTTACTACGTCGTGTATTGTTGACCGACCAAATCTAATGTTTTATTATTCTCCTTTGAATCATTATTAATAGAGCGAACTTCCATCCCCCGAAGGCAAGGTTCTCGCTTTTATTCTTTATGCCGACAAATCAAAATTGTCATCATTTGCTCGTGAGAAGGGTTACCCTGTCGTTGCCCGCCTTGGAAACCTGCCATCCGCTGTCCGCAATGGTGAAGGACTCGGCGGAGGACGAGTGGTCGGCTGGCTGCCCATTGTAAGTAAAATTTGACTCAATCATGCCCGTGCCCGAACTCAGAGTGACTTAACCATCTAAAGGTGAAAGAAGAGAAAGCCCAGAGCGGAAAGCCAGCTTGGGCAAACTTCAAGAATGCCGTATGGCATGAATCATTCAAAGTTCTCCTAGAATCGATTGCGCAGCATTCCAAGACCGGATGTTGGGTAAAATGCTGGGATGACATACTTCGACTACTATATCCCCTTATTCTCATCTTGTCTGCAGACTACGAGGAACAGTAAGCTAGGTCACTTTTAAACCCACCCATTTACGACAACTAATCCGATCGTAGATGCGTTATGGCACTTATTCGGGGTGTCAAGTCAAAATTCCGTTGTCCTATCTGTCTCATCCCCTCCGAGGAAATCCTTAAAATGGGAATACTATCCGGCCCATTCGAGCGCCGTTCGATCGAGAACGTTTCCAAAACAATTCAAACTGCTCGAGAGGCACCAACCGCAGATGCCAGAGAAGCGGTCTTATTCGCTGAGAGTCTGCGTAATGTTGATGTAAGTCCTTAGTTCCAGCGGATTCGCGAACTCCTAACCCAACCCATTGCCTTCAGAACGCATTCAAGATCGTTTCACGATCGGATCCTTACAGGGCGTTGAGCTTCGATCGCCTCCACGCCCACCACGAGGGAATGTTCGGCGACCACTTGTTGTCCGAATTCAAGACCTTCGTCAGTGATAACATGGGCCGAGCTGCAGCCGTGGAGGTGGAACAAGCGTAAGTCATCGTTCATCTGTTCAACCACAACTCATTCACGATAACAGATTTTCGAACATGCCGAGATGGCGGGGGCTCAATCACTTTGATCAAGTATTCGACATATCATTTAGTGATGGGAGGAAACATGAAGATATTTCAAAGGTAAAAGTCGCTCGTTTCCTTCGACTACAGCGTAATTTTACTAATCGCTTGTCCTTCAAGGTCCTTGTTTTCGCCAGCCACAGCGTTATCACTGAGGAGGACAACAAAGTTGGGTACCTTCTCCTGCGCTGCATTCGCGCTTACGTCGTGCTCGACTTGTACATCGCGTTTGAAGTACACACTTCGCGGACGATTCAAAGCGGCCGTGAAGCAGTTGAGACACTCGCTGTATTGCTGAACGTACGCCGATCATATTACATGCTCGTCTACGCTAAATACTGAGACATTACAGAATTACATTGAGAAAACGAAGGACAGAGCCATTCCCAAGAACTGGGACTTCCCGAAGAACCACACGCGTGATCACGCCTTCGACGACATTCTCGCGAAAGGAACCTCGCGTGTTTACAACACGAAACCAAACGAAAAGATGCATGGCCCCTTGAAGCAAACTTACCAGCGGCGGACAAACTTTAAGAACGTTGCGCAACAGGTACACGTTGGCTTTATCTAAACATCGAGACACTAGTACTCACGTATTTCTAATTTAAACAATGCAGATTCTCCGTGTTGACCACGACCAACTCTCCTCGGAATACATACGGTGCAAAGTTGAAGAGTACAACGAGCATCTTCGAGCGATGGCGGACGACCCAGACGACGATCCAGATGTTGGCGGGCTAGAACAGTATTCACATCTCAAGGTCGGGTCCAAGCAGCCAAACCAAACATTTGAGAGTATCGAGCTTGCGAATGCTGGCGACCAAGCATTCGGACGTTTTCGTATCAAGATCAACAACTTTCTCAACTTTACGCCCACCGGAAACGCGCTTCTCGATGGTCAGCAGGTTCAGCTCCATGCTAAAGATGAGGTGCGTTACGAACTGAAATGATTCGTGCTCAGACTCACACTTCTACAGCTCATTGAACACCGGTACATCAAAGTCAATTACGAATCCATGGTGGATTGGTGTCAAAACACCGATTATCTGCGCTGCAGCCCGTCATTCCATGGCGCCCCCCGCTATGATTGTGTCATCATCAAGACAGTAAACGGCTACATTTTCGGTCGCCTCCTCCTCATCTTCAAGTGTCTGCCATATGACAAGGTTCCTCTCGTGTTGGTGCATCCGTACGACGCTGCGATCGGGCCGCGTTTACGAAAAGACAAACACCTGGACTTCTTCCGAGTGCGTGCTAGACGGCGCGTAGAATCGGAGATATTCTCCGTGGAGTCCATCGTTCGTGGTGCGGCGTTGATTGAAGATTCTGACCGAAATGGAGACTACTTGGTAATCGACACAATTGACACTGATATGTTTCTTCGCATGCAACAGATGCATCAAGACGCTGGTCACTATACATAGGAGGCATTCAGAACGATCCGACCGACGGATCTGCAGTACCATGTAAGCGCGATCTCCCTTCATGTTCTCTCGCCGTCCTCACCCAATACTTCTCCCATTGCCCCCTCTTCACTCCCCAAATCTGTGCCGGGTGGGTACTAGAGGCACTGGGCGACCTCACTCATTATCGTATGGCCGTCTGACGCTGCAATGATCTCGCTCCCCCCCCTCTGTCCCTGCGACATTGCGGGTTATCCCCACCAAGTATAGCATCATCATCAGGTTCTGGACGCATGCTTTCCACGAGCTGCTCAAGGCGCTTCGTCGCGCCTCGTTTTCATCGCCTCTCGCGCTCGAGCACCTACAAGATTTCATCTATTTCGCAAATACGTTCTACACCGGTCTGCTTGAGGAACCGATACTGAAAACGTTCCATGCCGGGTGGTTAGAGGCACTCGGCAACCTCGCTCGTCATTGTATGGCCATCGCTGCAATGGTCACCAATAGCCAACTCTCCGGTAATGCCCTGACGACGCAGTTTCGGTCCCGTTTGCATTGTCGCGAAGCGGAACGTCTCCGTGCCTGCCCCCTCATGAGGAAGATGGAGAAGCGAAGCGGATGGATGTGGACGACAACGGCAAGTCCAAGCTTCCGCCAACGCAACATTCCCCCGTCTCGTCGGACGGTGCATTGCCCATCGAGCTCCCGCAGACATTCAAGTATGCGATGGAGCTCTCGTTCTCCATGCTCCCCTTCGTGCTCCGCAACCCGACCCGCAAAGCTTCGCCGTTCGCTAAATCTACACTGAATCCCCATCTTTCCGTGTTTCTCACTTTCCTCGCCACCGTCTGCAAACATTCCGAGACCCTCGTGATTCTCGAGAGGTTTATCCCATGGGAGGATCTGATGCCGTTCCTGGGTTCTCTGCCGAAGAATATCCTCAGCTCTCAAGGGCTGCACCTTCCTGCCCCTGCCGATACGGAACGCTGGGCGATGCTTACGAGCGGCTGCGCACCAACACTTCCCAAGGACTGGTGCATGCGCGGGATGGAATGGGTCGGCCGCAAGGTCTTCGAGCGTGGTTACTGGAAGAGCCGTGAAGATCGTCGTGTGGAAATCGAAGTGTTGGACGTCGAGGAGGGAGGCCAGCTCACTGACAGGATCATCGAGGATGAGGACGACGAGGACGAGCGTGGAGGCGAGATAAAGAGCGAGACCGCGAGACGGTGGATAAGGATCTCAAGGAGTGGGATTGATTTGGCGGGGCTCATTGATGGGTTTACGTGGGTGGAAGGAACGCGCGAGTGGAAGGTTGATGGGACGCTCGAGGCGAAAGTGCGGAGATGGAGGGATGAGGATCGGCATGAACAAGAACAGGAGGAGCTTCGTCGTCATGGAAGGAGGTGGACTGACGACGCGATGGACGTCGACGTTGAGGATGCGGAAGTCGACGCATCATCAGAGGAGAGCGAAAAGACGAGGACTCGGAGTAGGTAAAAGCACTGAAGGTAATTGTTCTCCCTGTCTGTTCTCGACGTTTGCTCATTGTTTTTACAGGCACGGCAACATTATCTAAACGGTTTGCTCGCACCTGCTCAACGACCATCTGCTTCATCGACACATAGCTCAAAACGGCAATCGCGTCACGGTCGGCGTCCAGTCGCGTCAATCATCGAGTCTCTTCGGTGGACCGTTGACATCCCAGTCTCGGTCATTGTGGAATTGGATGGTCTTTCCTCCAACACCTCCCAACTCAGCGAAGCAGCTCAAAAAGCCCTCGCCTACATCACCTCTCATGCCTGCTCGCACGCAATATCTCAAAGTCCAGACCTCGAAAGGGGGCTACATGATGCCAGTTTTCCTCGAGGCACGTTCACGTCAGTTAATAGCCACAGCAGGCGATCGCGAAGACCTCAGGGGACTATATCCGAATCTTGGCGCCGTCTACTTTGTTTTAGGCTGGTCCCTGCACCTGACTTTGCGCCCTGACATAAAGCCTCGTGGAAGCAGCAAGTAAACTTACCCCCGTTATTTTGCTCAGATCATTGTCGATTAAACATTGTAATCGGCACAAGTTACAGTCGCGCTGCATTTACATAACCGGGAGATTCATACGCGGGCAGATCACATCAAAAGGCATGCTTTCCTTATAATGGATTTGTGGCTGACTCGATTATCCTTTACTGCTCGATGCACGAACAACGCGCCGAAATCTGGATCACCGTCTATTCAGTGAATCCACCATCCACCCCGAAGCCGTCCTTATAACATACGATGGTGTACGTCGTTCTTTGCGTTCAGGTCATCTCCGTCGAGGTATGGAGTTGCTCCAATTGGAATCTCTCGTCATGCCAGGGCTTGCGACAAGGTTGAGTCTAAGTGAAGCACATCTTCTTGATGTAAATGCGCATGCTGTTGACGCCAACCATAGATCCAGACAACACAACACGTGTTGATCAGCTGATGGGATCAGGTTGCAACGCAACACCCTGCGCTGCCCTGGATCGACCTGACCCTGTCCGCCGTTCTCTGAGCACTCAAATACCGGGAGCCTGAGCACGATAGGCTAAGTTCCTTGTTCGAGTTCGAGTCTGAATCATCCTCTCTTCTGACGTTCTCCATCTATATCATGAGTTCAATCTCTAATAGTCGCACTGCCTATGCTATCGCCGACCTCGATGAGGACGAACCCGCCATTGTGTCTCGTGGTTACCGCTCGTCAAGGGAAGCGGACCTCGAGGAGGTTTGTCGCTACTCGTTTGACTTCAATGGATGTGTTCTAACATTACTTGTATGCAGTCGTTGAAGCAGGCACAGCTTAAGCTTGATGCCATTCAGGAGCGATGCCGTGTGTTAGAGGAGGAGAACCGGATTTCCGTAGCGAATAAACCTCGCAAATCGGCAAAGTCTAACGTTCCCGATACACTTAGCGCTTACGATGGCGAGGTCCAGACTATCGCGAAGAAGTTCGGGATCATGGTTGAGATGTTCCCCCCGTCCAAGGACCTTCTCAGCCGCGCACTGACTCCCGGTGTATCAATCGCATCCCCCGCTTCATCAGATATCATTGGAAAGACTCGCTATGCCTCAACGCTCGCGGAGGGAGCTGCGATCATTGCAGAGTTGGACTCGATGCTTCCACCACACCTTCAAAACCTTCGAGCCTCTCATCACTTCGCTGACCAGGTATGGATTACTAGCGACTCCATTTGGCACCATACTGAATCAATTGTCTATATCTGAATCAGCTCGCCACGCATATGAGTGCCGGCCGATCTAGTGAACTGCACAAACTCCGTGCCAGAGTAACAGATCTATTCGGTCTCTCGAGCGATCACCTTAGCTGCGAAACAGCGCCTCGCCGCCTTGACTTTCCAGCGATCCGTTCGTTACTGGGAATACAGCAGAATGGTGATGGCAAGCCCAAGTACCCCACATTCCCACCGCTTTTGTATGCCGACCAGAAAGTCGATCCGCGTACTCCTTTCTCCAATTGGGTGCTGCTCGCCTCGGTATTTTCTCATTATTGCTGTACAATTCTGGTACTGAACCTGCTACATCACTAGATACTTCGTGTTACTCTCTGGGGGCAGACCGCTCTGACGCACGGTGGCACCCGCCGTCCCGGAGCGAAATCGAACGGGACCGTCTGGGGTGTAACATCTTGTACTCCAGGCTGCCTTGCGTGGGCTGCTATTATGGTAAGTTAGGTTCATGTTATCGTTTCTCGCCTCTGCATCGCTCTAATCATTGTACTACTACAGGCCGTCTTCTTATGCTCTCCCGATTCCCAATTTCCCAAGGATGGCACTGGCTCCAACTCCCAGATTCCCTATCACAAGCTGTTCAGCAAGTACAAGCAACTCTTTATCAACAGTTGGGAGACCGCTTACGTTCGGGACCTGGTCAGCAAGATCAACCAGCGCGTCTTCGGGAGCACGACCAAGTCATCGGGCCCTTCTGGTACCATGACTGAAGAAGATCTCACTGCGGATATTGATGCTGCCATGGCCGCCATGGCAATGACACTCGCAGACCCGACCCAGACCATGGAAGAGGACGAGGTTCAGGACCTGCCTGTCGATGTTAACATAGACCCACTTGACCTCGGACCAACATCGAACACAGCTGAAATTCTGAGCGGTTCCGGCAACCCTGCGGAGGAGCTTGCACCTGTCGATGAGCTCGTTCTAGAGCAGCCCGTCGTCGATGAAGCAGTGCCCGTCAATTCCGCACCAGTGTCAAGGGGTCGTGGTAGGGGTCGAGGTAGACGGGGCAAAGCAGCGCAGCCAGCGACTCGCAGTTCACCCCGTGGCGCTGACAAATAGATGGTATTGATAGTACCACATATTACCCAGATATCCCTCGTGTATTCAGATTGCATCTGATCCACCTTAGGCACCTCATCTCGGAACTTTTAGACCCCATTTAGGTGGGGTTCCTTGTCGACGCGAAAGTGACCAAATAGGCCCAGAATCTGCATCTGCAATATCCGCAGGCCGTCACCACATTGCCTCGGGCTTCACAGAACCGTTTTGGGAGCGCTTCTTGAGGCTCTGCAAACCGTCCTCGCGGCAAGCGTGCGGTTCTGGGATTGTGTAGGTCCCGCTGCACTTTCTCGCTGTCTCTCTCCCACCATGGCACCCCGGTCTGGAACGCGGGTGGCCCTACCCAGTACCTCTAGCGGTCTTGGACAACACTTCAGTTCACCTCGTAAAGCCAGAAATGCGGTCAGAAAAACTCAGCAGTTTGTCACTATCCCTGGTCGAAACAACAAACGCCAACGACTCCTTGACCGCCTCGACGATCTACTAAACCATAAGCAGCCTCAGATCCCCTCTCCAAGTCATGCCGAACCCAGTCCTCGTCAATCTCAGCCCAATGATGATGCTCCGACTGTTGAACGTATTACGCTCATAGTGTATAGTTCACTACGTTTCCATAAACGATAGTTGATTAGGTAATCACCACTGTACACTTATATATTCAAACTCAGTCGATCTGAGTTAATACAACTCTTTAACCACAACCACAACAGTGCAATCAGGTGAGCGAGCACAAACTTCTTTTGTGTCTACGCAGTATGCTGCTCTGGTAGTCCATAGCCTTATGGCTTAGACGACACCAGTTCAACAGGTTATGAGCCCTGCCAGCACACTTGTGCTTGACATCATCTGAACGCTCTGGATGACGATGCGTCTTCACGCTCTGAATCCATGTGCTTGTACCACCGCGTTCTAGAAGCGTTTTCACGCTCTAGCTTCTGCGCTTTAGGCAAGCGACCATGGGGTCGCTATGCCGGTACGAATCCAGAAGCTCTGACTGCGCTTTTTCATTCTTTATTGAACGATAAACTTACGCGTTATTCTTCAGATTCGCTACTACCATCCATCTTGCAAAATGTCTTCCTCCAGCTCGACCTTCGCCTCCATCCCCACGCTCAATGGCTCGAACTACCTTACTTGGGCCCCCAAGATGCGCGCCTACCTCATGTCAATCGGAGTTTTTTATACGACTCAGAAGACAGAGGATGAGGATGTCAACGATTGGTCCAAGAACACGGAGAAGGCAGTCGGTTCTCTTTACCTGAAGCTCAACGCTTCTCTCCAACGTCGCTGGGAGGAGGAGAACAATGCCAAGGCCCTTTGGGACGCCCTCAAGGAGGCCTTCTCCCATCCCACCTTCGCCAATGTTTACGACGAGTACGATACCTTCGAGAACATCAAGTTCTCTCTTCACGAGTCCCCGGCTGGGACTTTCTCGAAACTCAGGACCGCGTTCCAGAAGTTCGACCAGTACAAGTTCCCTCTCTCGGATCGCTGGCAGATCCTTATGACGTTGAGGAAACTGAAAGTACTTCCTTACATGTCGACTTTCTTGCAGTTGCTTAACGCAAAGTCCGGAGATTCGTTGAAGGACGTCACGACTACGGAGATTGAGATAACGGGCACGGGCGCAACGGAGGTAAGAACTCCACGCGTCGTCACTTGGGCTGGCGCCCTTCCATTCACCCTCGACGAGATCCTTCCTTCACCTCCCCTCCTATCGTTGTCGCCCCCGCAGCCACCGTCTACACCACACCCGCCACCGACCCTCGTCAACTCGCCCACTCCTCTGGTGCTACCCACTACGGGCCACCAGCATTTCCACAGACCCTGCGCAGCATAGACCTCGCGCACCGCATCCTGGTCACACCTACTCCCCAGACGCTTCGTCGTCTCGATAAGGTGGCAAACCCACCTTCAGACACATTGTCTGAGGAACGGCCCAACAAGCGCCTCCATTTAATGGAGCGCGTCGACGTTTCGACCCCGTTTGCATCTGTCGTGGAACTCCCTGACGAGGTTCCCATCACTCCTCTCGCTCCGCCACCTCCTCGTCGTCTTACCTTGCGCGAACGTCTCGAAGCACGTTTGCCGGAGACTCCGTCTCCATCACCATCACCACCACCAACGAATGACCCCATTGTCCGCTTACCCGGACATTGTCGGCAGTCTACGTTCGGTGAGATTGACCCTGGCACCTTCGCTCTGCCATTCATTACGACGGTTGCGCCTCTACCAGAAGAGGATATAGTCTCTCTGGGGGAGGAATACGATATCGACGACTACATTGAGCGTTTTTACGCCGATGATGAAGTCGAGTCGCAACCACTCGATGAGAGGATCGGAGAAGTCTTCCCAGACATGGGAGAATACTTCGACTTTGACTATGATATGACTGAAAGGTCTGTCTCTTCACTCTCGCATCCTAGCGATGACAACTCACAACTGTCTTATTCACAGCAGTATGTAGAGTACATATTGCCGATGTTTCGGAATACAAAGAATTTGAAGTCCCTAGGCAATGTAAAACAGCCAACGGTCCAGCACCTATCATAGGTCAAGGCACTGTCTTAGTCAATTTCAAGGGATCTATCGTCAGATTATCCCCTACCATCTATATGCCCACGACGGACATCAAGCTCATTTCTATGGGCACTTTACTCCAAGATCAAGACATCTCTCTACAGTCCGCTGGCAACGGAACACTGATAGATTTTTGGCACGCCCGTAAAAAGGCTACCATTCTTCAGTTCCATTCGCATCCCGGCTCCACAATGTATTTTATACGTGCCGATGCGGTCAAGACCAAACAATTTTCAACTGTGAAGTTATATGCGACAGACTATGATGTTCTACATCGTCGCTTAGGACATGCTTCCAAAGAAGTCATACGTGCAGCGAAGAAGCACCTCAAGGATTTCCCTGCGGTTGAAATACCAGCGGATGATCATGTTTGTCCTGGATGTCAACTAGGCAAACAACCTAATCGTGCATTCCCGCCTACTCAACGACGTGCTACTGAACCGTTTGAACTTGTTCACTCGGATCTCAAGTCGTTTGAAACGGAATCGTACTATAGGAACAAATATATCATCGTTTTTTATGATGATTTTACTTCAATGTCTTGGATCAAGCCGTTGCGAAACAAAAATGATGCACTGCCTGCTACTCGACAATTTATCAAAATGGTCCAAACGCAATGGAAAAGCCAAGTAAAAGGCTGGATGTCCGATGCTGGAGGAGAATATAAGTCTAAGGCTTTTGACGAAATGCTTCGAAACGAAGGTATTCTTATATATCAAAGCGCCCCACACACTCCTCAGCAGAACGGCAGAGCTAAACGGCATATCCGTACGCTCATGGACAAGGCACAAGCGATGCGTCTTCACGCTTGCTTACCATCATCATTCTGGGAATTCGCAGTTCAACATGCTCGGTATCTCCACAACAGAATCCCTAACAGGAGACTGAATTGGAAAACACCACTAGAGCTACTAACTGGCGAAATTTCATCTCTCAATCACGTTCGCGTATTCGGATGTGGTGCCTATGTGCATCTTCCCGAAGACACTCGTGGTGGAAAGTTGCAACCAAAATCACAGCTAATGGTTTATCTGGGAGTCTCTCCTACGAACGAAGCCAATATGCAATTTTTGCGACCTAATAATTCCATCCACACGTCTGCACATGCAGTTTTTGATGAGAATTTATTCCCGAAGTGCCCAAATTCAAAACCTCATCATGCTGTATCCCTACCGAGACGAAGACATCATCATCAAGAAGATGGAGACGCTAATCAAGAAGATGGAGACGCTAATCAAGAGGATGGAGACACTAATCATCCTGATAGTGATCCGGAGGATGAGAACCCCCGTCGCCCAGAGCAACCACGGGTTCCACCCCCTCAACGGCCTGAGGAAATACCCCGCGATGATGAATCAGCGGATGATGACGAAGAAGAAGCAGAAATTCCTCCTGCACCTGTCACACCCCCTCGTCGTGTACCGACGAACAATGCTCCACCAGCATTACCACCTCAAAGCGACCGTACAAGTCGCAGAGAGCGCCCACAACGTGATCGCAAGATCCCACTTCGACCTGGAAATGTCTATGGCGAACGCGAACACCCCACTAAAACCGTAAAGGAAGTGGAACGTCTCTCACGCTGGAAGGAACTCACTGGAGAATCATCCTCCAAAGTATCAAATATTCCCGGTGGTTTACCATCAACTCCTGAGCCACCCGCTCCTGAAACAGCATCAGCTGAAGACTCGGAAACGGAGATTGAACGACTAACCCGGGAAGGGGGAGTAAACTTGGCACGTTATTTATGTGCTAAAGCTATCAATGACACAGAGGAAAAACCCAATCAACGCGAATGGTCTTTCAGAGACATTCAGCGATTACCATCCGACGAACAGAAGCTTTGGCGTGAAGCATGCATGAAAGAATTGCAAATGCTCAAAGAACGCAAAGTGTATGAAGTAGTCGACAGACCTAAAAATCGGAAAGTCATTAAAAACCGATGGGTCTTTGACATCAAAACCGACGGTCGTAAACGCGCCAGATTGGTTGCGAAGGGATTTTCCCAGATCGAAGGAATTGATTATGATGAGATCTTCTCTCCAGTTGTCCAATTTGAGACAGTGCGAATGATGCTTGCACTCGCCGCTCTAGAAGATTGGCACATCACTGGACTAGACGTGCGTTCCGCATATCTATATGGTCCACTGGAAGAAGAAATCTATATGGAATTTCCAGAAGGTTTTGCCACACCTGAGTTAGCCGGCAAAGTTCTCAAACTTCGAGGCGCACTATACGGCCTTAAACAAGCTGGTATTACATGGTGGCGCGAATTAAAGAAGTCTATGGAAGAACTAGGCTTTAAAAAGATTTACTCAGACGCAGGCATTTATGTCTACACACGCGGCAAAGTCTATGTCGTTGTTTATGTGGATGACGCCTTTTTTTGCGGTCCCAACAAGCTTGAGATTGATCAACTCAAAGCAAAGTTTATGAAACGATGGGAATGCCGCGATCTCGGTGAGACAAATGAATTTCTCCGCATGAGAATTCGTCGAGACCGATCCAAACGCTTGATCTTTGTTGATCAATGCGATTACCTTGATAAGGTGGTCGAATGTTGCGGTATGCAAGATGCAAAACCAGCACGCACCCCTTTGCCTCAGGGATATTATCCGATCAAAAACACACAAGATGTTGACCCTGTGTTACGGACGCGTTTCCAAGTGGTCATCGGATCCCTACTATACATCATGCTCGGCACACGCCCGGACATAGCCTACGCAGTTACTCAACTTGCGAGACAATTGGCAAATCCGACTCAAGAGCATCTTGATAAAGCACTCTATATCGTGAAGTACCTAAAGGGAACACGAGACTACGCTCTCGTATACGATGGAAAGAGTGGTTCTGGTCTAATCGGACTCTCTGACTCTGATCTCGGAGCTGATCCAGAACGTTCACGCTCGCAGACAGGATACTTCCTGAAACTCGCGAATGCAGCTTTCATGTGGAATTCGCATCTCCAGAAGAATACAGCGAACAGCACCACTGAAGCTGAATATATTGCTTTGTCTAATTGCTGCAACCAAATCATTGGTGTAAAGCAAATGCTGAGTGAATTGGGATATAATCTCAAACCCGTTCCTCTCTGTGGCGACAATCAAGGATCGATATTTTTATCGCAAAATCCTGTCAATCAGAAAAAGCATAGACATATATGTATTGCTTATCACACAATTCGTGATGCAATCGAGGAAAGCACATTGAACTTTTCTACATTGAAGGAAATGAAAACCCTGCAGATATCTTTACAAAGAATCTGGGTTATATCAAATTCGAGAAGTTCCGTTCACTCCTTGGTTTAGTGATACATCACACCGATTAGTTTGTGTGCATGAATATACATTCTTACTATGCTCGCATATACTAGTGTACACTAAGCATGGGGGAGTGTTGAACATATTACGCTCATAATGTACAGTTCACTATGTTTCTATATATGATAGTTGATTAGGTAATCACCACTGTACACATATATATTCACACTCAGTCGATCTGAGTTAATATAACTCTTTAACCACAACCACAATGTTGCAATCAGGTGAGCGAGCACAAACTCCTATGCCTACGCAGTAGTCATTTTAGGTCCATAGCCTTATGGCTTAGGATGACACCAGTCTTGCTCGGAAACTGGGCTACTAGGCTACTGAGATAACTGGATGACTGGAACACTGGGCTACTGAGCTACTGAGTCTACTGAAGTGACTGGGCTAATGAACCAATGAGATTACTGAAATGACTGGCTGACTGGATGACTGGGCAACTGAGCAACTGGCGTACTGGTTTAACTGATCCAGTCATTCCAGTAACTTCAGACTTTTTGCAGTGTTGCTGATGTGAGATGCTTCCCGACCTTGCAGGGAAAGCTCACCTGGCCATCCTCGCAGCGCTTTCCTTTGGATGGGCCCGCAATCAAGTCCTCCTTGGCCCCTGGAGATATGCGTGGCCTCTTCGATGGAACGACGACGTCCGGATACGTGGTCTGGGATCGCGATGCCGGGGGCAGGTCCTCCATTCCAACAAGCTTGCGAATGCAGCGGGAGAGGATGGCCACGTCCGGCGGGGCTTGCCCGGTCGCCTCCTCGTAGTCTTGTAGTGTTCCAACGTAGCGTATCCCCTGCTGTCGACAGGGTGCGGGGAAGGCGGTAATACCAAAGAAATCGATGGATCTATGGTGTGCCGAATTCCACGTATGCCACCCATCTTCGCAATAAATCGATATTGTGGATGATGACTTATTGGGGACCGGTGATACCAGCACATCGCCAACGAAGAAATGATGACTGTCATCGAGTGGTAGTGGAATATCGGAAGCATAGATGTCATATGAGAGCTCCTGCCCATTAATAGTGGACGTCGTCGTGAAAGACCTCATTATGCTGTTGTGCGGGGATTGTGGTGATGTTATCCCACTGTCCAATATATATATATGTCTGCTCATTGCGCCGGAGGTTCCTAATGTGGACGGCATGATTGATCGGCTTTACCGCAATCTATATCGAGATGCCCCTTTGTGCGCTTTACATAGTACATCCATATATAGCCCACGGGCGCAAACTGCTGTCCCAATCTGGGCCGAAGTCAGGTGTTCGACGTGTTCGACGGATGTTCGACGCCCACCCTAAGTTCAATCAGAGGGAAACTCAACATGTTCGACATGTTAGACGGGGTGTGTATGTTAGAAGCACATTCTACAGTGTTAGATATGTTCTACGTCAGCTGTATATCAATGTAATGAGGTTAAACAGATTGTAGACACATGTTCGACGTGTTCGACGATGTTCGACGCATGTTCGACGGGGTGTTCGACATGTTCGACGGGGTGTTCGACATGTTCGACGATGTTCGACGCATGTTCGACATGTTCAACGGGGTGGTGTGTATGTTAGAGGCATATTCTACAATATTAGATTTGTTCTACATCAGTCGTATATCAATGTAATGAGGTTAAATAGATCGTAGACACATGTTCGACGATGTTCGACGCATGTTCGACGGGGTGGTGTGTATGTTAGAAGCATATTCTACTGTGTTAGATAGGTTCTACGTCAGCTGTATATCGATGGAATGAGGTTAAACAGATTGTAGACACATGTAATGAGGTTAAACAGATTGTAGACACATGTTCGACGTGTTCGACGATGTTCGACACATGTTCGACACATGTTCGACGGGGTGGTGTGTATGTTAGAGGCATATTCTACAATATTAGACACGTTCCACACCAGTTGTACATCAATGCAATGAGGTTAAACAGATCGTAGACACATGTTCGACGATGTTCGACACATGTTCGACGTGTTCGACACATGTTCGACGGATGTTCGACGCCCACCCTAAGTTCAATCAGAGGAAAACTGTATCTCAACTTCGATATCACAGGATACAGGCGTCTACACGATCTATAATGACTGGGCGGAGAGAAAGGAATTGATCCATGTATGCATCCGAATGCCAAATGTGTCCGCAACCATCCCATACGTATCGTCCCTCATACAGTCCATCCACAGGCTTGCGGTCATGGTCCTCTCGACCTCGTTGACGAAGTAGAACAGCGCGCCATCCTTTTCCATCACGCCAACATCCATCCTGCAGAACAAGGCGAGGGAGGAAGAGGAGAACTGGAGCTTCTCCGTAATGACAAGTAGCCGCAATGCCTCCGTGACGAACGCCTTGAACTCGGCTTTGGCCTGGTCACGATGGGCTATATCCCCATTGTCAGCGGTTCCGAATATCGATGGGTTGATCCTCCCTCCTGTACTCTGGGCGTTTTCTCTGGCCTCGGTCAGCATATTCCTGCAAATCCCGGCGATGGTCAAACATCATCCAATCCAATATCTCATCACTTGCCATAGTTCCTGTAGCGAGTAAAACGACCTTGCCTCCTGCCCCATCCACGTGCCTCCACCTTGCCTGTGGGTGAAGATAATCTGGGCGATGGTCCCGTTCAGGATGAATACCCTCCACTCCCCGATTTGCTGCAGGGTTGGAACATATTGCTGGGATAGCCATTGTTCGCCACCAGGTGCCTGGGCCTGGAGGTATGCCCAAGTCCGTTGCTTCGGCGTTCCGGGAAGTAGGACATGCAGGCCACTGTCGCTGTTTGACCGCTTCAGGACGGTGTCGGTGGGAATAGGGTCGCCATGTCTGAGGGGGCGCGTTCGGGGATAGGGAAGCGACATGAGGTCCGCAACGGACATGAGGTTATTGATGACGCTCATCTTCTGCCCGGCGTATTGGAGCTGATTGGGGGGTGGCCACACGATGGTGTTTAAAGCGGATAAATGTAG
>JBBPTG010000306.1:0-26739 GCA_038093975.1 Chalciporus piperatus | reverse complement strand
CATGGTATGCGGAAGCTTCAAACGTAGTGCGTTCCGTCCAATCAGGGTTGTGATTTCGTAAGGGCCCA
The DNA here is from genome assembly GCA_038093975.1 of Chalciporus piperatus. NCBI lineage: Eukaryota > Fungi > Basidiomycota > Agaricomycetes > Boletales > Boletaceae > Chalciporus > Chalciporus piperatus. Next base: position 26,671 of record JBBPTG010000306.1, on the reverse strand, counting down.
ACCATCATGGGGAAAGTTTCTTAGATCTCTGCGCTAAGCGGAGATTTGTTGTAGACAACCAGACTTTCTGACCAATCTCATAAGATGGTGAGTTAGAACGGTGTTTGTCAGCTTGCGTTTTCATACGCTTCTGAGCTTCTATTATGTTATCCTTGGTTTCTTTTAACGTGTTGGCAAGCGTGTCAACAAAGTCTGCAGCCGCGGGTGCTTTAGATGTGTAATTCTCTATTCCCATTCTTGGAGAATATGTGTGTGTGACGTTGAAAGGAGCTTTGGATGTAGAAGCTTGCTTCTTCGAGTTGTATGAGAATTGAGCAATTGGTAACCAATCAGTCCATTCTTCTTGCTTTTCTGACGTGAACAAGCGGAGATACTGTTGTAGATCTCGATTCATACATTCAGTTTGTCCATCAGTCTGCGGATGAAAGGCGGTAGAGAGTTTGGGCGTAATGCCAAGATGTTTGCATATGTCTTTCATCACTTGAGATGCGAATTGCGGACCTCGGTCCGATATGATGGTTTTAGGAAGTCCATGATGTTTCCATACATGGGTTAGGTAAAGACGAGCAGTGTCGAGAGCGGTGACTGTCTTGTTGCATGGAATGAATTCGACTTCTTTGGAGAATCTGTCGACGACGACAAGAATAGAATCAAATCCATTCGAGAGTGGCAGATCGGTAGTGAAATCCGCAGAGATATGTTCCCAGGGAAGATCCGGAACTTCAAGAGGGCGAAGCTTTCCAGAATCAGCATAGTTTATCCCTTTGAAACGTGCACATCTGTCACAGCGTGAGACATAGTCTTTTACGAGCGTAGCCATTCCTGGCCAGGCGTAGCTGCGCTGGAGCAGTTCGATTGTCTTTTCATATCCGGGATGTCCAGTAACGGGTGTGTCGTGATGAAGCCGAATAATCTCCATGCGGAGATCTTCTTCTTCAGGGACATACAGTCTTCCTTCCTTGTCGATCAGAATTCCATCAGATTCTTCGCAAATGCCATGCTCTTTACAGAGTTTCATGACTTCTGTCTCACGTATTTTGAAGGTTGCTTTTCTGATCTTATCTTTGATCGAATCGGAATCGGTTGATAGTTGAACGGTTGACGTGACAGCTATTCTGTCCGGAGATATTACAAGGACAGCTTTGTTATCTGCTTCGATACCGATTGCATGATCTTCTCTTCTTGATAAGGCATCGGCTTTTCCCATTTGGGAACCTGCTTTGTGTAACCATTTGAAATTGAATCGGCTAAGATATTGAGACCAGCGTGCTTGTCGTCGATTTAGATCCTGCCGAGTCATGAAGAACTGAAGATTTGCGTGATCGTTCCAGATTTCGAACTCGTGCTTGGAACCTTCCAGATAATGTCTCCATTGTTCTAGACTTCTGATAACGCTTAGCATTTCTTTATCCGCGATGGGATAGTTGCGTTCTTCCGGTGACATGGAGTGGGAAGAGAACGCGACGGGATGCCATTTGTCTCCTTGTTCTATAGATAGAACAGCACCCGTGGCGTAATTAGATGCATCCGATTCTAGACGGAAGCGTTTGTCATTGTCTGGGAAAGCGAGTATGGGAGCGGTGATGAACTTCTGTTTCAATGTGTTGAAGGCGTTCCTCTGCGCATCTTCCCATGCAAATTTCACATCCTTCTTGGTAAGGTCATTCAAGGGTCTAGCCACTTGAGCGTAGTCTTGAATGAAACGGCGATAGAAGTTTGCTAACCCAAGAAAGCTTCTGACACCTCTGACATTCGTCGGAGTTGGCCATTCGGTAATTGCCTTGACCTTATCGTCGTCCATCCTGATTCCTTCGGGAGTAATTGTCATTCCCAAGAATTCTACTTCCTTGATATGGAAAACACATTTCTCTGGTTTGACGAAGAGGTCATTCTCTTCTAGGCGACGAAGAACTTCTTTGACTATTTTGGCATGGACAGCAGGGTCATCGGATTTGGTAAAGATCATGATGTCATCAATGTAGACAACAACAGCGTCTTCCATATCCGAGAAGATGTCGTTCATCATGGTCTGGAATGTTGCAGGAGAATTGCATAATCCGAAGTACATGACCAAGGGTTCGAAGGCGCCACGGAAACACACGAATGCGGCTTTAGATTCATCGCCTTCTTTGATGCGGATGTTGTTGTATCCCCAGTGCAAGTCCATTTTGGTAAACAGTTTTGCGCCTTTCAGTTTATCAACTAATTGGGAGATGAGAGGTAGCGGGTAATTGTTTTTCACCGTGTGTTCATTTAGATATCGATAATCTTGAACCATGCGTTTCTTGCCATCCTTCTTGGGAACGAAGAACACGGGAGAAGTCTGCTCAGATTTGGAAGGACGAATGTATCCTTTCTTGAGCTGATCATCAATGAATGCGCTGACTTCTTCTTGTTCCGTGACAGAGAGTGGGATAAGACGACCCTTTTTCGGCTTGTAGGTGTCTTTCAAGTCAATTGCATGATCCCACGGCTTACGGGTTGGCATGCGTTCAGATTCCTTTTTCTTGAACAGGTGAATATACTTGTGATATTCTTTTGGAACAAGTTCTTCCGGAGTCTTTTCCGTTTTCGGTTCTGGTACATCCTTCTTTGCGGCGTTGATGTGACGAAGAGAATTTCGTTCTTCATCATCAAGTTGACGTGCGAACGGTGGTTTATCTCGTAACACGGAACAAGACAAAGGACAACGTGTCATGTGGACCGTTCCTTTGTTCCAATCTATCTCCGGATTGTGTTGCTTCAGCCATGCGTATCCTAGTATCATCTGATTCTTTCCGAGATCAGTGACTTCAGCAATGGCCTTCTCACGATGTCCGTTAAAATGGATAATGATTTCCGCACAGTGTGTTATCTGTCCAGCGGAGTTATGTGTTCCGTCCACGTTGTATACCGTAAGTGGATGTCTGAGTTGCACGAGGGGTAATTTGATTTTCTCAGCCCATCTCCGATCAACGAAGATAGCATTAGCTCCTGAATCAAGAAGTGCTTCTGCTCGTGTGAAAGCAGACGGGAGGCGTTGTGAGGCAATGGAAGTGGATAACTTCAGTTCTCGGTCCGTCGTGCGAATGAAACGTGGTCCTGGGTTTTCGGAAAGATATCGGATTATGGAAACGGAATTAAGCACCTGACTAGAGTCCAGGCCAAGCTCATGATCAACATGAGACCCCGTTTGACTGTGTGAATAGTTTACAGATTTTCCTAACAAGTTAGTTGCGGTCCGTTTGCCCAGATCATTCAGGCCGCTTTGCCTTTTCCCTTCATTTCGATATCTTTCATATCGTAGAAGTAAGCCTTCATTTCGTCGAATGAACGGCCTTCAAGAGCACTAGATTCGGTAGACAGTTCTCTCACCTGTCTCTTCTGAAGTTTGCAAGCACGTTTGTGTTCGCCTCGTGACCAACCACAGCCCTTGCATTTGGTACTAGGTACCGGACATTGCTGTTTCGGATGTCCCGGTTTCCCACAGTTCCAACAATTTCCTTGCTTCTTTTCTTTGAAATTGCTTGTGGTTGCTTTTACGACAGATGGTACTTCCTCTTCTTCTATCTCGCCTTCTTCGATTTCGGCAGAACCTATATCCATTGGGGCACCACGACCCGGTTGTGTGCCCGTGTTGGTATATTTATATCGCAGGGTATCACCTGCGGTTCCTGTCTTGATCATGGAGATAAGCTGTTTCCTTCCTGCAAGGAGGCGTAGTTCTTCGACGTATGTGTCATATTTGTTGAACCGTCCCTTATCCATGAAGATCCGATGTGTGATCTCTGGATCTGCTTTTAGTTCTAGAAGTTCGATGTGTCGCGCATCACTCCAATCGTCCATGAGGCGATGAGTTTGGAACGTGGTAAGGAATTTCTCCATAGTCATCTTGCCTTGTTTCAGATTCTTGATCTGATTGCGGTGATATTCCACTTCGTTACCCGAGCGGAATTGATCGGTGATTCGTTTATGGAACTCGGCGGCAGTATACGTGGTTCCATTTTCCAAGATATCATGGGTCATGGCTCGTGAGAAAGTAGCGGTGTCTCCTCCTGTCATTCGACTAAGGATAGCTCTGATCGCCGTCATTCCATGTAACACGGTGTTGTTTTCATCTAGCCATGCGCGGACTCTTGTCCACCATTCTTCGAACTTCTTTCCTCTAGCTCCGTCATAGTCTCCTGGATCCTTAACAATTTTGGACAACTTAGGTCCGCTAGGTCCGACCGTAGGAGCTGGTATTGCGCCAGGCACTTGAATGGCTTGTACTTGCGCTTCAAGCTGCAAGATATTATTGTTTAGATTTTGATTTAACCTCTGAGCGTTGGTAAGCTGATCCGTCATAGTTTCTAACGCGAGCCTCAACTGCGTTCCAAGATCCCGTATGGACGCGTCACGATGTCCGAGAATGCCTGTTAAGGCAGCTGCTAAGTCTGGGGCGAGAACCGACATTCTTGAAGCACTAGAATGGAAGGGGTAAAACTAGATTTTTATTTCAGATCTCCTGAGATCCTTCGAGGGTTTCTCCTGATAACGAAGCAGGGGGAATGAGGTGCGGGATAGTACAGTTGCACTCCTGGCGCGTTTGTGTTTCTTAGTCCTCCTTCGTCTTCACTATCAGACTCTACCAATCCTGGTATTGATTCTCTGTCCTCTTCTAACTCTGCTTGTGATATAACAGGGGAAAGGGGAGGAGTAGGGGGAGTTACAACACGATTCCTGGGTGTTACGAGAATGTATGTGAAATCAAAGGTAACGCGAAGGTCGTCTGAGAGAATTACGTGGCCGAAGATGAGGTATGAAAGAAGCAGGGAGACCTGTAAGCTGTATTGGACGAATCTTCCTAAGAGGGACGAGAGGCTTAGGGCAGCGAGTGCGGCGAGTAGAACACGGGGTTGGTACTCTCTCCTTAATACGTATATCGGCGTCCTCTGGGATACCTCTAAGTAACCTGTCGCTTCGTCGGCGTTCACGTATCCGATCGTTAAGGTTCTCTCGAATCGCGTTCTCACCTGCCGGGGATATAAGCGTGTGATAGAGAGCGCGGCGGAAACTTTCCGTACGGCCAGAGATTCCAATGGGGAATTTGTGTTGAAGAGCAGAAATATCCTCGTTGATGCCTGTCCAATCGACGGGCTCAGCGAGCGGGGTTGGGGCTCTGGGGATGGAGGAGGCACGGTAATATAACTCTTCAACGCCGAAGGCGTCGGCTAGTATCTGCTGGGGGTTGGGTGGCAACGGTGCCCGAATAGCCTCGATGGGAGGGAGTGACAGAAGTCGACGAGTGCCGATCTGAAGATTGGCGGGATGATGAGGTAACCGAAGGGTACCGAGAGGGTGAATATAAACCTCTGAAGGTAAATGGTATGGGTAGGAGGGAATTACCGGTTCTTGCCAATCAACGTAAAGGTCCGAGTAGTCAGGCTCTGGGACTATCAGAGCTGAGTACTTCTCAATGAACTCCCTTTCTCTTTCAGCGTGTAACGCCTGAGTACGAGCGACGTCTTCCTGGATACGAGCGTTCTCTCGCTCTAGATCGTCAATGATGCTGGTGAAGCCGGGATAGACCTCTACAGCTTGTTCGAGGTTTCTGATGACGCTAGTGAAGTCGAGGTTGTTCTCGACGGCGGGGAGATCAAGTATACCGTTCCACTGGATGGAACATCAGGAAAAACCTCCCGTGGATAATTCTCTGGAATACTAACAATTTCCAGAAAAAGTTAAAATTTTCACAGAATTCCTTGTATTCTTCAGATTTGTTGATATTTGTGATAAATACTTGAACCTCCCAGGATGTGTATTAGATGATATTTGTCAAAATTTCACAGAATTCTTTGTATTCTTCAGATTTGTTGATATTAGTGACATTTTACTATGCATTCATGGAAATGTGTGTTAGGATTGAGTATAGTAAAGTGTACAAAAAAGCGTACTAAAAGTGTAGTCAAAAGTGTGGGAAAGTGTGTTTTGATTAGTGTAGTAAAGTGTACAAAAAAGCGTAGTAAAACAGTAGTCAAAAGTGTAGTAAAGGTGTAGGGATTAGTGTAGCAAAAGTGTACAAAAAAGCGTAGTAAAAGTGTACTTAAAAGTGTACCAAAGTGTGTAATAATTGAGTGTACCAAAGTGTACAAAAAAGCGTACCAAAGCATACTTAAAAGTGTAGTAAAGTGTTTAGTAATTGAGTGTACAAAGTGTACTTAAAGTGTGTAATAATTGAGTGTAGCAAAGTGTACAAAAAGTGTACTAAAATTGCCTAATGAAGTGTAGCCTCATTCCCTAATCGTTGGACTTGTCAAAAATCCGCGCGAGCAAGTCACGTGACTACGTTGAACTTGCCGCGTCGTCAGCACTTTCGACTTGTGTTCTCACCACCTACACCACCTCACTCGACTCGAAATCAACAGCCCCGCCGGCTTCGACAGGTGAGTTTTCACTCACCCACCACCTTCATCCGAGTCTACCTCCCACCATCACATTCACACGACAACCCGAAAACGCGACAAACAGCCGCTCGGGCTGTTTGCCCACCATCTCCACCTCACCTTCATGACATGAAAACGCGGCCGGCGTGGGCTCAACAGCCCCGCCGGCTTCATCAGGTGCGTGTATTTTTCACCAACGGACCCAGCTACTCACCTCAGACCCAGCCGCTCGGGCTGTTTGCCCCACCACCACCTCCCACCTTCAACTCGACACCCAAACACGGCCGACGCGGGCTCAACAGCCCCGCCGGCCTCACGATGTAAGTGAAAACTTACCCACCACACCATCCGCTCACCTCGTTCACAGCCGCTCGGGCTGTTGGCCTCACCACCATCACCACCTCTCACCTCACCCACCCTCAACTGGAAAAACAAAGCCGGCGTGGGCTCAACAGCCCCCGCCGGCATCACGATGTGAGTACTGCCAGTTCACCCACCATCTCATCCACTCACCTTGTTAGCAGCCGCTCGGGGCTGTCTGCCCACCACCACCTCCCACCTCAGCCCCACTCGAACAACACAAGGCCGGCGCGGGCTCAATAGCCCCGCCGGCATCACGAGGTTAGTTTTCACGCGTCTACCATCACACTCGCTCACCTCGTATACAGCCGCTCGGGCTGTTTCAAACCCCATCACCACCTCCCATCTTCAACTCGAACAACACTCACCCATACCTCCTTCACTCATGGCACCTTCATCCTCTCAGTGACATCATCATCATCATCATCATCATCATCATCTCTTCTTACTAACACCAGCATTCATAGTTTGCCCCAACCCCTCCCATCATTGTAGTCAGTAGTAGATTAGGACATGTCATGTAGTTGCTATATGTCAATCTATTTGATTTATCTGTCTCTATGCTTGATTTATGTGAAGTGCAACTGCAAGAAGAGTAGTGAATAGCTGCAGAATCACTACAGTAATAGTGATATATTATGATATATTATGAAGTAAATCTACAAAATACTCCAAATGACAAAAGGGGACCGGAGAATTATCCAGATTTCAAACAAATCCAACAAATTCATACAAATTGTGATAATAGTTGCTTTGTCTTAAGAATTCTTAGTATTCTAGAGAATTATACACGGGAGGTTTTTCCTGATGAAGGTACAGGGGACACGGCGCGCTGAGATGCGGCGGGGTTGCTCGACACTTATTCAAAAACAAGGTCAGTGATGACAAGGCGCGTACAAGCAGCGCGGTACCCACTAGTGATCAATGGTTGAAGTGGTGTACAAGGACACGTGTGGTAGCGACGAGACACTAAGACAAAAGAAAATATTAGTCTTGTTCGAATGAAATGACTCAACTCAACTAAGAGCTAAGACTCACACTAGACAATAGCGAGCCGATGTACTTGGCTGAGGTTCGATGAGAAAACTCCAGGAGAACAAGACTGGGGAGTCCAGTGCTTGTCGACCCGGGTTTATATACTATTGTCAATGTTTGTACATGTTGTGGCTAAACCTTATCGTAGGTGACTGGGTATGACTCATACTGACTACTAGCCAATGGCGTAACTAGCTCTACTGCGGAATGAGTAAGTGTGAGTCATATGATGAGTAATGCTGACTGATGCTGACGAGTGAGCGGTGAATCATCAGTTAGTAAGCGAAGGTCTAGACCTAGCTTATGTAAGTAAGTCACGTGATGCGATAAGATAAGATAACAAAAGTGAAAGTGAAACGACTAAGTCCACGAAACGAAGAGAAACCTAGTAAGCATAATGGAATGTAGGGATGATTAGGATAAGGAATGGAGCGTTCCGTAACAGCCACTCGGGGCTGGATGCCCCACCTCCATCTCCCACCTCAACCTCGACTCGTACAACATGGCTGGCGTGGGCTCAACGGCCCCGTGGCCATCGTGAGATAAGTTTTTCCTCACTCACCAACCCAACTGCTCGACTCACTCTCGCTCGTGTATGCCACCACCTCCAGCTCACTCATGTATGATCCTGATCCTCCCTCATCTCACTGTTACGATCACTCATTCTTTCTTTCTTTGTTACCTTGTACTAAGTCCTAGTCGCTGGTTCGAGTCCTGCCTAGGCCTCTCATTTCTTACCTTGCTTTAGTCAGCGAACATTCCTTAATGTTCTTTCACCTTCCACGCTTCGTCATCGCTGACTCGTATGCTTACTGAGCATGACTCATTCCTATTCGTCATGACTTGTTCTTACGTATTCTGACTTGTTCTATGCCTGCCCTTAACTCGTTTCTTCACTTATATAAACCCTCGAGTTTCCTCCTGTAACCCTAACTTAGACCTACGCAATCTAGCTTGGTCATTCCTCGCTTCCTTGAACCCTCTGAGAGTCACCGTCCCACTCTTGAACGGACGCTAGGCCTTAACGTGGACATCCCATCGTTGGGCTACCTTGAAACCCTTGTCTTTGACTAGGCTTTTGTGTCTACGCTTTGACCTACCCGGTACAAGCGTAACACTCACCATCATCATCATCACCATTATAGCCCATCATTATTGTAGTGATAGATTAGTACATGAGATGTAGTAGATAAAGCTGCTACTGGCAATATATTTGATTTATCTATCTCTATCCTTGACTTGTGTGAAGTGAAACTGAAAGAAGAGTAGTGAATGGCTGCAGAATTCATAATTAGCTGGCAATATCCATATATTTTCTCAATAATTGGCTGGTAATATGCATTATTCTCAAGAATTCTTGAAATGATTTGGGGGGGCCAGGATATCAACATAAAATGCAAGAAATGTTGTATTTCTACAAAATATCAGATTTTTGTTGCTTTTTCTTGATAATATCAACAATTTCATACAATTATCAGGGGGAGGTTTTTCCTGATGTACTTATTTGGGATGCTGACGGCGCAGCCCATATGGTGAGTGTAGGGAGTGTGACCGCCCAGCCAACGTCGGCCCATATGGGCAGTCGGCAAATTGACTGATGGGCCCAAATGGGTGATCGGTCAACGACCCATGGGCTCATGGGGTGATTTGGGTGTCGGCTAATTGATGCACGCAATGGGCCCATCAGAAGAGTACGGTATTCATCCCTGGTGTATGGTAGTAGTCATAAGGCATATCTCTGTATCATCGCTATTCGCTATTCGCCATTCGCCATTCGCTATTCGCTATACGGCGATATAGGTGTTCGCTATTCGCTATATAGTAGCTGTACCGCTATTTATAGATGTTAGCTATATTGTTCGCTGTATCGCCATAAAGATGTTCGGCATATCACTGTGAAGGCAGCGTATATACTGATGAGAGAACGATATGTTGCCAGCAGAAGTTCAGCCCGTCCCCAGCAAGGGTGAGTACGACCTGCTCCTCCAAGGCAGTCACCACCAACAGGCAACGGCCAGACAATCCATGAATGGGTAAGAACAGACGATGACAGCATCCCCCATCGATCACAGATAATTGCCGATAGCATGAAGGCAGACACGAATAGGTGATGGCCAGCCGGATGATCACACCACCGACCAGAACACCTTTGATGGTTTTTGTGGTTTCTGTAGTTTGATAGTCTAATGCCAGCTCAAGCAGCGGAATGGTCGACCATGCAACAATTGACATAGCGAGCAAGTAATGGACAAGGCAAATATGAAAAACACATCTAACTTGCTCGCCGGGGAAAAGGGGGTTGTCAGAGTTGGCTGAATGAATGTATTTTGGGCGTCTGTGTAGCGGCGTCTTCCGCGTCGGTTGCTATTTTTTGCCGGGAATCTTTTTCGGAAAATGCCGCCGGCCGCAGGTCAGACATTCAAACCCCGCAGGCAAACTAATTTGCCAAAGCGACGTGACTAGTAGCACCGTTCACACTCCAATTCCCCGCCAAAACTCCAGCTACCCCCATAGGTACGTGTACTAATTAAGTGCTATTTGTCAACTCAACAGATCGCTACCATGTCGGCATGCCCAACTTAAGCCACTCCGAGCTTCATGACAAGATCCGTGAATATCGAGTGACTTTGGATGGAGTCCTCGCACAGGTGGAGGCGGCGCGGGCAATGCGGCAAAGGATCGATCAGCGATTCGAGCGATTAACTGGGCAAGCGGAGAGGCGTCAGAGACGGTTGGCGCACTTGTCGATGTTGCAGGCATCAATGTCACTGCTGGAGGAAGGAAACCGGGTGATTCTGGAACGACTTTGGCGCCAAGAGGCACTCGCCACACAACAACGAGCCGCTCTGACAACTATTCGTCGAAAAATCCAGGAGATCCAGGCGGCCAGGGCAGCCAGCGGCTTTGGCCCACCCGGCGAGGTATGCGTTGTTGATGTTTTCCCACCAGGTTGCTGATCATCCAAGCAGTTGTTGCATGGATCATAGAGTTGTAGGAATGAGCTGACTTAGCCTTGATTACGCAGTATAGGGGGCACTCGGCGGTCTAGATGTACGATCCATTGACAGAAAAGTAGCATTATAATTAGCATTTGGCGGTCTAGAACATAGCATCACACATAACAATGTATTTTCAGCTCGGCGGTCTACAAGATTACAAAATAGGATTCGGCATTTTTAGAAATCTAGCACCGGACCACAGCATGACACAGGATTCAAAGCCCAGTGCCATTGATCTTTCCCTCTCCGTCCACTATCCCATGTTGCTCTACTCACCAGTAAGTCATGCGTCCTTCAGCCCTTGTTGTGTCTTAAGTCCATGTGTAGCCCTGCCAGGGTTGTTCCAACGGCACGCTCTGCAAGGTTTCAAAAAAGCAAGGGAAGTTCGGACCGTGCCTTCAATGCAACAAAAAGAAGAGAAGATGTTCGGCATTACAGACCTATCCGGCGATCATTGAACGCGGCGCAACTATCCAGCACGCTGCTGGGTCATGGAAGCATCTTGGTCTTCGAACGACAAAGACGGTCAAGAGCGCCGAGTTTGTGCCAAGCTCCGCCGATGAAGATCCAGTGGACACTGCGACGGAGATGTTCAAGAGCACCCCGATTGTGACGTCCTCCGCCGATGAAGATCAAGCTGAAGCCGCCACTTCGTCCATTGATGAAGATCAAGTAGATGCCGCCACTTCGTTGTCGGCGGCAAATATCGGGACAGGGTATTCGGTGTACGATCCGTTGCAGCCTCAGAACAAGATTGGCATGATAGTGAAAGTTCAACCTCGGCGACCAGGGGAAAAAGGTGGTAAGTGTACATCAGTCGTCCATTGAGCTCATGTCAACATCCCTTCGCTATAGTCGTAATTGTTGGGAGTCGTCAAAGATTGCATGAACCGCCCACCCGGAAGGCGTTTGAAGCTCTGCAGGATGCCGTCATTGCACTGGAGGGTAAACGGGAAGAATTAAAAACATTTCAAGACTCGTTAGGGAAAATGCGCGCCGAATTGATTGCCGTTGGGCAAGACAACTCGGCGTTGAAACGGTGGGAGTCCCTTAGGCAGGAGGTGGCTGATGTTACCATGAAGCAGAGGGCGATGATGGATGTATTGAATAGAACTCTAGGGAACTCTCAGGGAGACACATCACAGTAAATGTACTCTATGCTGGATTTCTCCTCATCAAAAACTCATCTACATCCATCTTCTTCGGCCTTCGCTTTCTCGCTGGCTGTCCCTCCGCCGCTCGATCAGCGTGATCTTCCGCTCTCGGCTTCTTTGAAGTTGAGTGAGTCTCGGTTTCCCGGGACCGCTTATTCAACACCAGGGGAGCTGTTTGAGCAATGTGGCGTTTTTTCATGATTGTGGACTTCAATGTCTTGCACCAATGGAGGATGTCGGTGACGGAGGCGCCATCAATGGTGGTCGAAACCACAAAGGGTGGAACCGAGGGGTAGTTGCATGTAACGGATGATACATTTGACTTGCTGACATCTCGGAGAACCATCCCGGCGAACATGACATGCAAAGCGACATACCATCAGCCATGTTCGGCGGAGTCGGGCCCCAAAGGCAGAGCTGAGAGGGCGGAAAAGACCTTTGGCCAGTGAGCATGGGAGATATCTCCGACAGTGTGCGATGTCAGATCCCAACCGAAGTCAATGGGAAGGGCGAGTCGACGAGTTTGATCCTGGTCTAAGGTAATGTTCTCCAATGACATCACAAGCTGGCGGTATTGTTTCTCGGTGGAGAGAGACAGCATAAAGTCACGGGCATCATGCCAGTTATCCATGACGTCAGCAGGACAGCGATGAGGTCAGCAGGAAATCTCGTCGGCATGGCTTTCCTTCAGTTGGTCTGCAACTCGTTTGCACCAAGGCAAGATGTTCTGGGAGATATGCTCCGATGACATTGTTTTCCAGCGGAGCTCTTGAGGCACAAGGTGTAGCTACTTATTTGGGATGCCGACGGCGCAGCCCATGTAAATATTGTAGGGATTGCGACCGGCGAGCCAACATCGGCCCATATGGGTGCTCGGCAAATTGACTGATGGGCCAAAATGGGTGGTCGGTCACTGACCCATGGGCCCATTGGTTGTGTATGAGAGTTGTAATACAAGTGCCAGTGATTGGATAGTGTTTTTTAGCCTTCGGTATTTTGCTATGATGTCTCGGCGTGTCGCTATTTCGCTATGTGATGTCTCAGCATGTCGCTATTTGCTGTTTTGATGTCTCAGTATTTTGCTATTGTTGTCATCGCCGAGCAAAATCGGCGACATCGCTGGCATACCCTTGGCATCCCTTGGCATTTATTTCGCCGGCGGTTGTCACTGAAATTCCATTGCCAAAGTCATGTCTGTATTTTAGAGCATGTGTAGAGTATTTAGGCAAACAAGGACAATGAGCAAAATGCATCGCCGAGCAAAATCAGCGATGTCGCCGGCATATCCTCGGCGTCCCTCTGTATTAATGTCGCCAGAGGTTGTTACTGAAATTCCATTGCCAGAGTCTTTTTTATGTTTTGGAGTGTATTTAGAGGATTTGGACTTACAAGTACAATAAGTGAAAGATGTCGCCGGTGTACCCTTGGCGTCCCTCGGCATTAATTTCGCTGGCGGTTGTCACCGAAATTCTATCGCCATAGTCATTTTAATGTTTTAGAGCATGTTTAGAGTATTTACTACTAGTAGGCATACCCTTGGCACGCCAAGCCATTAATCATGCTGGAGACTACCACTGAAACCTGTATACCAGAGTAATTATTGGTAGATATAGAGTGTTCAGGTGATTGGAGTGTACTACAAGGCCTACAATTGAAACCCATTGGCAACATAACATCGGCATGCCGAGCCATCAATCACACCGAAGGTTTCCACCGCCGCCCAGGTTGCCAATTTGTCCCCGCGATGATTTTCACTTGTAGGCCTTCAAGCTCAAGTTGTATACTCCAATCACCTAAATACTGTACATTCTCTGCTAATCACTCTGGTATTGAAATTTCAGTGATAACCTCCGGTGTAATTGATGGGTTTGAATGCCGAGGGTATGCCGGCAACATCGCCGATTTTACTCGGCGATGAATTTCGCTTATTGTACTTGTATGATCAAATACTCTAAACACACTCCAAAACATAAAAATGACTCTGGAAATGGAATTTCAGTGACAACCGCCGGCGTAATTGGTGCCAATGAATGCCGAGGGTATGCCGGCGATGTCGCCGATTTTGCTCGGCGATGAATTTCGCTGATTGTACTTGGATGTCCAAATACTCTCAACACACTCCAAAACATAAAAATGACTCTGGAAATGGAATTTCAGTGACAACCGCCGGCGAAATTAATGCCGAGGTATGCCGAGGGTATGCCAGCGATGTCGCTGATTTTGCTCGGCGATGATTTCCCTTGTAGGCCTTGTATGTCCAAATACTCTAAACACGCCCTAGAACATAAAAATGACTTTGGCAATGGAATTTTAATGACAACCTCCGGCGTAATTGATGGGTTGGAATGCCGAGGGTACACCGGCGATGTCGCCGATTTTGCTTGGCGATGATTTCCCTTGTAGGCCTTGTATGTCCAAATACTCTCAACACACTCCAAAACATAAAAATGACTCTGGAAATGGAATTTCAGTGACAACCGCCGGCGAAATTAATGCCGAGGTATGCCGAGGGTATGCCAGCGATGTCGCCGATTTTGCTCGGCGATGATTTCCCTTGTAGGCCTTGTATGTCCAAATACTCTAAACACGCCCTAGAACATAAAAATGACTTTGGCAATGGAATTTTAATGACAACCTCCGGCGTAATTGATGGGTTGGAATGCCGAGGGTATGCCGGCGACATCACCGATTTTGCTCGGCGATCAATTTCGCTTATAGTATTTATATATCTAAATACTCTAAACATGCCCTAAATCATGAAAATGACTTTGCCGACACAATGTCAGTGCCAACCTCCAGCGTAATTGGTGCCAATGAATGCTGAGGGTACCCGGCAATATCGCCGCTCTGTCTCGGTGGTGTATTTTATTTGTGGTCACTATATGCCTACATAACTTAAACATTCTTTAAGACATAACAAGGACTTCGGTGATGAAATTTCAGTGACAACATCCGGCAAAATTAATGCTGAGCATTGCTGATTTTGCTCGGCGATGTATTTCGCTTGTGGTCGGAGGTTACCACTGAAATTTCACTACCAGCATGATTATCAGTATATGTAGATTATAGGTAATGTGGGTATACAAGGCCTACAAGGGAAATCATCGCCAAGCAAAATCGGCGACATTGCCGGCATCCCTCGGCATTAATTTCGCCGGCGGTTGTCACTGAAATTCCATTTCCAGAGTCATTTTTACGTTTTGGAGAGTGTTGAGAGTATTTGGATATCCAAGTACAATAAGCGAAATTCATCGCCGAGCAAAATCGGCGACATCGCCGGCATACCCTCGGCATTCCTCGGCATTAATTTCGCCGGCGGTTGTCACTGAAATTCTATCACCAGAGTCATTTTAATGTTTTAGAGCATGTTTAGAGTATTTGATGATACAAGTACAATAAGCGAAATTCATCGCCGAGCAAAATCAGTGACATCGCCGGCATACCCTCGGCGTCCCTCGGCATCAATTTTGCCGGTGGTTGTCACTGAAATTCTATCACCAGAGTCATTTTAATGTTTTAGAGCATGTTTGGAGTATTTGATCATACAAGTACAATAAGCGAAATTCATCGCCAAGAAACATCGGCGACATCGCTGGCATACCCTCGGCATTCCAACCCATCAATTACGCTGGAGGTTGTCATTAAAATTCCATTGCCAAAGTCATTTTTATGTTCTAGGGCGTGTTTAGAGTATTTGGACATACAAGGCCTACAAGGGAAATCATCGCCGAGCAAAATCGGCGACATCGCCGGCATACCCTCGGCGTCCCTCGGCATCAATTTTGCCGGCGGTTGTCACTGAAATTCCATTTCCAGAGTGATTAGCAGAGAATGTACAGTATTTAGGTGATTGGAGTATACAACTTGAGCTTGAAGGCCTACAAGTGAAAATCATCACGGGGGAAAATTGGCAACCTGGGCGGCGGTGGAAACCTTCGGTGTCATTGATGGCTTGGCATGCTGATGTTATGTCGCCAATGGCGCCAATGAGTTTCAATTGTAGGCCTTGTAGTACACTCTAATCACCTGAACACTCTATATCTACCAATAATTACTCTGGTATACAGGTTTCAGTGGTAGTTTCCAGCATGATTGATGGCTTGGCATGCCAAGGGTATGCCGGCGATGTCGCCGATTTTGCTCGGCGATGAATTTCGCTTATTGTACTTGTATCATCAAATACTCTAAACATGCTCTAAAACATTAAAATGACTCTGGTGATAGAATTTCAGTGACAACCACCGGCAAAATTGATGCCGAGGGACGCCGAGGGTATGCCGGCGATGTCGCCGATTTTGCTCAGCGATGATTTCCCTTGTAGGCCTTGTATGTCTAAATACTCTCAACACTCTCCAAAACGTAACAATGACTCTGGAAATGGAATTTCAGTGACAACCGCCAGCGAAATTCATGCCGAGGGATGCCGAGGGTATGCCAGTGAGATCTTTCACTTATTGTACTTGTAAGTCCAAATCCTCTAAATACACTCCAAAACATAAATGAACTCTGGCAATGGAATTTCAGTAACAACCTCTGGCGACATTAATACAGAGGGACGCCGAGGATATGCCGGCGACATCGCTGATTTTGCTCGGCGATGCATTTTGCTCATTGTACTTGTTTGCCTAAATACTCTACACATGCTCTAAAATACAGAAATGACTTTGGCAATGGAATTTCAGTGGTAGTAACCTTCGGCATAATTAATGCTGAGGAATGCCAAGGATCTGTTGACTATATCACTGATTCTGCTCAGTGATGACAACAATAGCAAAATACTGAGACATATATACTGAGACATCAAAATAGCGAATAGCGACATGCTGAGACATCAAACAGCGAGACATGCCAAGATATCAAATAGCGAAATAGCGACATGCCGAGACATCAAATAGCGAAATAGTGACACGCCGAGACATCAAATAGCGAAATAGCGACACACTGAGACATCAAATAGCGAAATAGCGACACACCGAGACATCAAACAGCAAATAGCAACATGCCAAGACATCAAATAGCGAAATAGCGACACGCCGAGACATCATAGCAAAATACCGAAGGCTAAAAAACACTATCCAATCACTGGCACTTGTATTACAACTCTCATACACAACCAATGGGCCCATGGGTCAGTGACCGACCACCCATTTTGGCCCATCAGTCAATTTGCCGAGCACCCATATGGGCCGATGTTGGCTCGCCGGTCGCAATCCCTACAATATTCACATGGGCTGCGCCGTCGGCATCCCAAATAAGTAGCTACATGGGGTGCCTTTGCGACGCCCTCAACGACCTTTTCCCAGCCCGCCCCTCCGTCTTACACCTGCCCTCCTCCCGCTCCTCAGAATTCTCCGACGTCTTCAAGCAAAGGAAAAGGTAAGGTGAAGTCTCCTGGTGGGGGACGTCGTCCCCCCTCCATCACGGTCAATGGGCTGGCTGCACCAGCGCTCCTGAGCGCTCCAGCGGCGGGCTTTCCTGCCCTGCCACTTTACCCTCCCATCTCCACGGTGCCTGCTGTAGCCAGCTCTGCCGGGCATCCTGCTGCGACGTCTGCCTCCCCGGGCGTCTCCATTCCCTCCCTCGCATCTCTCGCGCAAGCCTCCCTCGCTCGTTCACTGTCGCGTGACGAGTTCCAGGCTGTTATGCTCGCTATGTTTGATCGTCAAGCTTCGGGCAGCCCCGCTGTGCCTGGCGTTCCGTCTGATAGCGTATCTGCTTCTGGTAAGTTTTCTCTCACTTCCCCCTGGCATTCCCTGCCTCCTTCGTATCCTTGCTCTACCCGTGCTTGCGCCTATTCGCGTTATGCTCTGTTTTTATCTCATTCGTGATGCGGGATTCCCTCCGCTGTTTCACGCCCTTGTCTTTTCCCCTACCTTCCTCTGGCCTTCCTTGTTCAGCCTTATCTAATACCGCTTCGTAGCGCTTCTCCCTCGTGACCTTATATCCGACCCTTCCCAACTTTTCGGGCTGGTCTCTCGTCCTCGCGCTCCCCCTCTCTCTGCCCCCCCCCACTGGGGATTCCTCTTGTTTCATCGATCCTGACGATTTGATCGACCACCCTCATGTCATGCGCCTCCTTCGCGAGGACTGGACCGCTCATATTCCTATCCATTGCCTCGCATCTGCCTCTTCGCGGGCTCTCTCTCATTTCACGGGTGCCATTCCCTCAGTCAAGGACGACGACGAGTTTCGTATGTCCAAAGAGGAATACCGCGAGGCCGCCTCTATCTTCCCTCGCTTGATTTGAGCCCACTTGCCTAATCCTAACGCGAATGCGATCGCTGATGCCTTCCAGGCTCATTTCGCGCGCATCACCTCATCTCACGATTTCTCCCGCGATTTCGAAGTGTGGAAGCTCTATTGCATTTATTTTCGCCGGACCTATTGGCAGAACTCTTCGAAATTCAACCCCGCTGATTTGCACAAGGGGCTCTGGGTTTGGTGCTACAATCAGATTAAGCTCAAGGTAGACAGCTCCCAGGCATCGAGTCTCTCATTCGCGGTCTGCCCTTTCGGGCCTCTTCCTTACGTCCCTCCACATCCGCCTCGCCCACTCCTTCGGGCGCCTCCTTCCCTGTCTCCCATCTTTCCTCTTCTTCCAGCTCATCCCGCATCCCCTCGCACTCGAGCTCCTCCATTACCTGGGCACTCGATAAGCACGGTAGGTGCTTCATCTGCCTCGGCCCACATTTTGAGCCCATTCAGCTCGTTAGGCCGTACAACAAGGCCAGCCAATCACCAATTAGGCTGTGCTCTACTGGCCAGCTAACGATTGGCCGCTGGTGTATGGTCACCTAGGTTAGGGATCGGCTAGTAATAGAATGTACACGTAGAGTAGGGATCAGCCAATGTACCATTGTGCCCTGGCAGTGGGAATGGCCAACACAAAGGTTCCATGAGGTAGGACCTGGCCGACTGGTGCTAATGACCCAGTCCTGCCTGCATCAGGGTTCGGCCCATAGAGGTAGGAATAGGCCAATGGGTTGAGCCTCAATGTGTAGGAATGGGCCGATATACCTATTGTCACTAGGTAGGGATGGGCCGATGCAATCAGTGTCAATGTGTAGTGATGGGCCGATGCATTGAGCCTCAATGCATAGGAATGGGCCGATATACCTAGTGTCACTAGGTAGGAATGGGCCAATGGGTTGAGCCTCAATGCGTAGGAATGGGCCGATACTGTCACTAGGTAGGAATGGGCCAATGGGTTGAGCCTCAATGCGTAGGAATGGGCTGATGCATTGATTGTAAATATGTAGGAACAGGCTAATGCAAACCTTGTCCTTGAGTAGGCATGGGCTGATCCAAAGCAAGCCACTAGGCATACTTCGGAATCACTAAGAAGCTCTGATCAATCAATCAAAGACCCTAATTGATTCCCAAGGTCCAGACTCACCCTCACCCAGCCAGCCCCATTGGCCAATCCTGACGGCCAACTGATGATTCAGATCGCCTTCCAATCCTCTGAATCTATATCTAATGTCGCCATGGACCCCTCTAGCAGCCGAAATGCTCTCGAATATCTTGCTCGCCCCCAGCTCAGGGAGATCGACGATCTCGCCCATCGTCGCACCTGGGCACACATGGTTTTGCAGGCAGCGGTACAAAGCTGTTCTTCAGACCGTCTATCATTCGACTGATTATCCTCTAGCTGACTGCAGGCATTATGTCTCCCAGTGCCTCCCCATTTTCCCCACCTGTCTTGGACGCCATCCGCGACTCACTGGACATAGTTGCGTCACGCGTCTCAGGGTTGGCCTCTGCTGCCAACCCACCGGCCCCCCCGCTCCCATGGGCCCATCAACCCCTCGGCCGATTCTTCGGTCACCTGTTGATCTCCCTCTCACTGGACCATCAAACCTATGGCTGCCGCCTAGGGGCCTTGAGGCTGTATTGGGAATGAAGGTTCAAAGTAGAGAGTTATGTGAACAGTGTCAGGCAGCCGACGAGCTCTTGTGCAATGGAGGCTCATTGGCTCGGCCTTGTCATCGGTGCCTTGCTGAGGGTCTGCCATGTAGTATGTCCACCCCTACACAGACCCTGCCCACCACCTTGAGAAAGCGGCTGAGGAACCATTGTGAGTCAGCTAGTTACTTCTCCTCTTCATCGGCTCACAATCTTTGCAGAATACTTTGTTATGCTTCTTAGATACATGCTCATGATTATGTTTCATTCTCATCGTGCATTTCGACTACAATGTACTGTAATATTAGGTTTCCTCAATGCCTGAGTGTGTATCAGGGCCGGCTGCATTTGCTCGCTGTGATACGAGTTTCGGCTGGAGTACATGTCCTTCGGCTGGCATATTTAAAATCTTCTACCTATCCCCAGACTCTTCTGCATGGGTTCTACCCTCCTGCTCACGAATCCATTGGGTGAGCATTATCAACCCTCTCGCCCTGTTCCATGTCAGCACCAAGCTCCTATTCATTTCTCGTAAAGTCATGGCTGCCTCCACGAATTGCCCATGCAAGCTCTGTTGCATCTCGTCGATGTCGCCCTGAAGCGCAGAGCTATTATCAGCATTCTGAGCAAGGGCGAGCGGTCCCAATTCCAGATTTTGAGTGCCCATTGTGGTAACCCAAGATACTTCTGGTAACTCACCCCGAAGAAAGCCTCTGCCGGCCCGATGAAGTTCCTGAACTCCTGCCGACGATAGTCACCAGGCAGGCCGTTGCTGCCTTCTAACCACCACTTGTGCTGCAAATCCATGGCCGACAATGCTCAACCGCACCTCAGCGATGTTTGTTGCATTATATGCAATTGGCTCCCAGGTGTCATTGAAATTTCCTGGCGGAGCTGGCCATCCTCTAGATCGCTCACAATAATCAACAAGATGACCCGATCCAACAGAGGGATGTGTGGCAGATCGTTGTGAGCGATTGATTTGTATGCCATCAACCGATTCACTACAGCCTATTGTTTGGCTGTTAACAATCCTGCAGGAAGTGTGCAAATCCATACTCACCACTTCCTCCCTCAGGGAGACCATTGCTGCAGGAGGCCATTGTCCTGCCTCTCCAATGGCTGCCTGTAATCTGCAGCCGAAGTACACCAACAAAGTGTATGTTTCAACTTTAGTGAGCATCGGATGTTTGATGGAGAAGGCTGACTTTCGGCCAGGCTATCTTTGCTCCAGAGTTCAAGCACATGGGTTTCCCACGCCTGTCATGGATGTATTCCCAAAGTGTCGGCCGGATATTGATAGCCCATTGGAGCCGAGGAACCGACCCGAAGGCCCCGGCGGCCCCAAAGGACCTGCAGACGCTCCCATTTCTACCTATCTGTCGAGGGTTACACCACGACTCCCTTGATTCACTATGGACCCACCTCATGTTACCTCCGAGGAATTAACTGATACCAACTTCGCCCTCTATCTCAACGATCTGTTGGCAACCTATGTCCAGGCACGTTTTCGGGAGGAGGTGCTGCGCTTCCGCAATCAAACCACCGAACCTGTCTTGCCAGATGTTCAAATTCCTGTTAATGCTGTCATTGAGGCCGAACGCATGGTGGTTGCGATGGTTTCAGCCTTCAGCCGTCCAGGCAAGCTATTATCCATGAAAGGCCATTCAGGCAGCTGATGTTCGGCCGCAGTCCGCCTGGATATTCAAGCAGAACAACTTGCATCGGTTCTGGGATATATCGAGTCTGGCATAAATCCAGATCACGAACAAAGGATTTCCGAGCGGCTTTCCTCCCTTCCGACCACTTTCATAGATTCGCCTTGCATTGTCACAGATCAAGCTGGCCGCATCCTACTTTGGTATCTCCCATCACCACTCACCTCCGAATTTCAGGTAGGCCTAGTCTGCTGAATGTGTCTTTTCAAGCCTCACTTGGCTGCCTAGTCATGGGTGCATAACACTCTGCCTGCAATCCAACCGCTTCTCCAATCCACCATCACAACCCCGCTCTCATCGCGTCATGGTTGGCGGACAGCCAATGCCCTCTTTTCCCAGGAGGCTGCATTCCAGGGGTCATTGAACATCTCGCCTGGCTGGTTTCCCCACGCTCATAATGTATGTCCAATTCACCTTGATTTATTCAATTCAACAACCTGATCTCTTGCAGGCCAGTAACTCAAGTCCAGCGCCGTCTGTCAACCTAGCAGACCTGAGCCTTGCGGCTTGGTTAGAAGACATGTTGGTCCCAAATGCGATCCTCTCGGCCGCCTACAGTATTATGCATCCCAGGGCTTACCAATCTGCAAGGGTGGCTCAGGGAAGGTTGGCCACATGGGCCTTAACGAGCGGCCGGACGGAGATGACTGCCATCATGAGGCAGTGGGGCTCGGTCTTCAATGCCATGTCGGTCATGGTCAATCGAGCCACTCCTTTGCATCGAGACTCGGGATCTATGTCACAGGGGTTAGATCTGCTGGCATCCTTTGGTGACTATGATCCTGGCTTAACAATGGAGCTGCCTACGCTCGGCATGACCCTTCATTATCCTCCAGGCACCGTGGTAGCATTTTCTGGGCGGATCATCCGGCATGGCGTTCCTGTGGTTCAAGGAAGTCGGGTTTGCTTGGCATACTACATGAGGGAGAACGTTCAACAGGCCATGAACCTCTTCGATGTAGATTGGGTCAATGTAGATGACGTAGAAAATCTTGTCCACCGTACTTGAACTAACCCTGACAATGAGGCAAAGGAACATCTGGAACGTCAGCCAATGCTCTATCTCTCTGATCTTCATCCTCCCAGAGTTCGTCATCGGCCGCATTGGTCGCTTCTTGCTCCAGATCGTTTTCCAGATCGCTTGACTCTCCCACATCCCCCCAGAATGCGGCTGTCTCTGTAATAAAAGCATGGATAAGCCCAGCCAACCTTTCCTTCTGTCGGGCGATCACCAATTGCTGTTGCTCAGTCGGCCGCATCGGAAGCCTGCGGCTCTCTGATGCCCAACCGAGTTTCATCTCCTGTAGCTGCATACCGCGTGCGATCAATGACACTGCCTGATTTCTGCCACCTTGACTACTCTGTAGCAGCTGAAGCTCGATTGCCTTGGCCGATAGTGCTGGGATTCCAATCAATTCGATACACTCTGTTCGGCTCAGTAGAAGTGGCCACAAACCTTTTTTCAAATGCACCTCGTAGACGTCCATGGCCGTCGGGTCCTTCACTCTCTTTCTCTGAGCCTGATCTTCCAAAGCTTGCCACTCATTTCTTTCCGCCTCTGGAATGCCATCATCCAACTCTTGGAAAGCTTTCTCGGCTTCGACAAGCCCTTTGACTGCTTGCTTGTGTTTTCTCTTGAGACTCTGAGCTACAAATCTGAGGCGTTAGGTGATCTGTCATTACAGAATGCAGGTCACCCACCCATCCTTATCATTTTGACAAAGTTGGAGTCGGCCATTTGGAAGTCCCGCAATTCCCGTCTGTGAGGGCTGCTCATTCCCCTTGTGGATGGGGACACAATGTTCAAGTTTGCCCATAAGGTTTCAATTATCTCCCCATCCACCCGCCCTGCCCCTCGGATAAAGTTGGGTGCGTATCTCTGGAAACATTCAGCCTGATGACCATGCACATGCCATATGCCTATCCCTGGCACCAACTCCACGGCCGATGGTATTTTGACATTTTCATTGCCCTTGAGCCGCAGCCTCAGCCGCTTCATGTATTGGCAATTGATGTCATAGAAGAGGATCACCCTTTGAATGCCAGCCATGTTGTATTCCAAAGCATGTGCCAATGCATAATCCATATTGACCTGCCTGTCATTGTGGTCAATGCATCCGTTTCTCGGCCGGCGGCTGAACTTGTTACCTCTCACCCTTCTGGAAGTCCACCACTGCATGGGGAATGAAGCATCCATGTCTAGCACACGCGCACCCCCCGATTCCTGTGGCCTCTAACTTTTGTCGGTTGGCATTGGCCTGATTGACTGCTCGATGGTTGTTACAGTTCGACTTCTGCCCGACGCAGTCAGCAATGTCTTTGAAAGCCAAAATGTCAATATCTTGACGGGATGATTCGTGACTTCAAGGTACTCCTTGTATCTCTGGCTTTCTACCATAAACCCTGTCCCAGGCATCAGCCATACTTGGTCATCAGGCCTCTTGTCAGGCAAATGCTCCGCCTTGAAATTGCCGTCCATAACGATGGTTCGGGTGATCATCCACCTTTAGGATCATGAGATTCTAGTGCATCGGTCAAGGTTGCTAATACACTCACGGAGCCACTCCCCCAACACAATTAATGTCCATGTTGATCCCTGGCTGAGGGCATGCCGGACAGAACAAAGCCAGAGCACCCAATCCAGGAGACCCCTTGGTATGCCCATATCCATTCCACTTGAGCAGCTTTAACAGCCTCCATAGTCGAGCGGCACGGATGAGCTCTCGATATCGGTTCTGTTATCACTATTAGCTGGGCTTCGGCTGGGCTTCGGCTGAGCAATAAAGCCACCCACAGGCACCAAATGTGGGAATGCATTGGATGTTATCCGCCGAATCTTGCTAAAGTAGTTCGAAGCAGAGGTGCCACATTCCAGATTGTCTCGGATGAAGTCGTCGAGCAGCCGAAAGGTAAATACAGTGCTCGGCTCTTTGATGGTGGAAGGTAAAAGCTGAGCCAGAAAGAGCTGTTTATGAGCTGCATCGGCCTCTGGACAGTTGCAAAATCTCATGTTCACATAGTGTACCCCAGATATATCTATGACCAGGAGAAATCCTGGCTCGGCCGGAGGCTGTAAATGAGCCGGCCGATGGGCAACATCATCATCCTCCCAAGCCTCGTCCTCCAAGGTGACTGGAGGTAGAGGGGCAGTATGGGGACAAGGACTTCCTAAGTGTCCCAGATGGAGTTCCAACCCTGTCTGTGCGAATAGTCTGTCATTGACCGATTTGTCAGTGCCTCAAACGACATACCCGATGGAGTGTGGATTCCTCAAAACAATCTCCGGTCCATTGTAACACCCTATGAAGAGGGTGTTGTTCGTGTTGCTTTCTGCAGCAACCTGTGCAGAAGACCGGTTGCATAAAACAGTCCTGGCACTTATACACTCCGTCTCCCTGACAGATCTTGCAAATTCTCTCAGCAGGCGCCTCCATATCCAGCCAAGCAGCAAGGTATTCATCTTTCATGTCCAGGGACTCCCTCAAATAATCGTTTTGGGTCTTATTCAAATACCCTCAGTCATTAAATCTGGGCACCCACACAGTCGAGCATACCTTGGGTTTAGGTAGTTTCAAAGAAGGCAGAACATACTCTCCATCAGCTGCGTCATACATCCGATCAGCAGTGCTTGGTGTGAGGCCACGATCAAGTATACCTTTTTCATTAAAAAATGAACCATTAGCGATCATCTAGATAACCGACGATCTCTGATTACATTAATCCTTTGATCGTTTTCACTAATATCGCCAACTTATTCTAAATAAGTCAATAATTCTGGGCGTTTCCAGTCTCGGCATCTGAGGTGATGATTGAGGGATAGCAGCCTTGTGTTTTTTGCTCTTGTGGCTTGGCGGGGTGAGCTTGACCATCTTGATCTTTGATCCCTTCTTGACAAACTTGACCTCTTGCACTGGGGTCCATGGTGTGGCCTTCTCGATCTTGGGCTTGACCATTGTACAATCGGATACTTGGTGATAACGTTTGCCTCATTGGCAGGTTAGCATATTTCAGGCCACCCAGGGGCATAGGTGACAAGATGAACGGGCCGGAGCCTTTGATCACTCGCGGAAGCATTTGTACGTCAGAGCCATCAGATCCTTCCTCTGAACAACAGCCGCTTGACATCGGATACATTAGCCGATATCTTGACAGCTTCTTATCCGACGTCATCAGGACGATGTAACATGCAGACATGGCTGAAAGGTGACAAGCGTCTGATTGACAGCTTCACACCCGACGTCCTCGGGCCTATTTTAGATGTCTGATAAATTGACCCAGAGCCGACATCATTGGGACCTATCACACCGAAGGAGCCAATGACCAGCAACCAAGGTTCCTGACTGCACTGACACCAGGATTTGTTTCTCTTGCACCTGAAGCAACAGAAAGATGGTCATGAAGTCTGCCACCCAAACGAGGGCCGAACGTTCCTATGATAAGCAGGACCTTCCCTCCAGCGATCATGACTCTGAGGAACCGGGTGATATAGACCACCCAGGTGATGGTAATATAGATTCTCTGGCAGAGGATGAATCCGAGGAAGAGAACCCTAACGAGGAGGATGTTGAGCAAGCAGAAAATGGGCCGAACCAGCCGAAGATGCGGCCGACGGAATTTTCAGAGGAAGAGTTGGCTATTATGGCGGAGTTCGTCATGCCTTGGAAAAATTCAGAGAAGGCCAAGAAGGCGTTGATCATGAAGAATATGTGGGGCAGGTTAGCTGAGCTCGAGTCTGTCAAGGGGCTTGGACTTGAGGCTTTCAAATACTGCAAAAATGTGAGCGAATCCAGTGTTTTAAGCCCTTAGATGCTGATTGCAATAATACACTAGCAATACACATTCTGGTTGTACAGCAAGTCTCGCAAACGAGCCGAGGACAAGCCAAAGTATAGTCAGCGCTGGACGGCCCGCAAAGTCATATCCCAAAGGAACAAAGAAGAGGTGATGACAATCATCGAACATGAGTTTCAGGAGAAGCGGGGGTCCCAGGGGATGATCAAGCATTGGCAGGCTGGCATCACTAAATTCCTGGAATCACTTTCCAAGGACGACAGGGAGCAACTAGAGGCTGAGGTCGAAGAATGGAATGCAGACAA
>JBBPTG010000305.1:0-26788 GCA_038093975.1 Chalciporus piperatus | reverse complement strand
TCGCAGCTCGCTCGCTCCAGGTCGCGCACCAGTAAATCAGCATCCAGCTCATCCCACACCCCTCATCAAAGCTCGTTCTCGAAACCCGCTCGCTCGCCACTCTCCTCGATCGCACCCGCGCGTTCGTACGGATTCACGGTCGCCTCGGTCGCCTCAAGTGGCAAGTGAAGTCTGAGCATCGAAACAGACGCACGCTCACGTCGATAGAACGGTTGTGACCCCCATTCAGTGCGTGCTTGTCGTGTCCGTCTCTGGAGCATTCGCTGACGGTCGTGCATCATTTCTCACCTGCCATTCATGTTCGGTCAGCTTTGCTGTTCAAACGAGCACACGTGCACGTTGATTGTGCGATCAGCTCATTTGCATCACCCATCTCAGTACGTACCCTCTCTCGATCATCCTTCAGAATCGATTGCTCATCCTCATGGACCAGTTCTCGCCCCCGTCGTCCCAGTACGGTCAGCCGTCACTCTCAACGTGATCCAAAAAATAAAATAAAATAAAACAAGGTACCTGGTGTCGTTTGGAACGACCGTGCACGTCTATGAAAGGTATGTGCACCTCTCGGTTGTTGCGAACATGCTCGCTAACGATCACAGACCAGTAGTCTGTGCCCACAATCAACATACAACACAACCTGAACAAGGTGTCATGGCAGGTATGCGAGATGTACAGGAGGTGCCTTACACTTCCGAGGACCTGTAAGTCCTTTTTGATGTATGATGCAGTGGCTGACTCGGTATTTCTGAAACCTGGAACATGTGTTTCATGTGTACTCACGACATGGAATGCATTGTGTTGCTGTGCCGTCGGGACATGGACAATGTGAACAGGGATGGTTTAAAGAAGTGTGAGCTTGTCCAGCTTGTGCAACGTGAGATTGAGAAATGGCCCCATCCAAGCTTCAGTCCAACCCATATGACCAATGCAAGCATGAGGTCAGTTCTACTGAATCCAGTCTGTGGGTTCACAAAGGTAGTGCAGGAACATTCAAAGGAGGATGAACAGGGAAATGCTGCCATGCTTGAAGATGCTGGCATTGCTGAGGCTTTGGAGGGTGAGTCCCCTTGCCCCTTGTGAACATCCTCCTGATTTCAAGCACAGATTCTGTGGATCGAGCTGACAGCTCAGGTGGGCTGGAGAAGGAGCCCATTGTATTGGGCTCTGATGATGAGCAGGATATTGGTAGGTCTGAGTTGGTGTCACATGTATTGTCTCATCTACTGACTGACTGAGGTCTCCCTATAGCCAATGTGACTATCAAGTCAGCGGCTCATCATGGTAAGATCTCCTTTTTTCAGTCTGCACTCATCTGACTCATCCTGAGCAGGTATTAAGGATGAACCCACTGAGGCTGACCTGGTGAGTATTTCTGGGGTTGGGGTGTCAGCTTTTCCCTAATGTGCATTGTATCACAATCCAGCCTGCTGAGTCCATGCACACAGTGCATGTGTTCATCACAGATACTAGCTGTTCAGGCCAGACTGGCCCTTTACTCAAATCATGTACTCTGGCCCTTCCTGTTCATAGTCACCAGGGCTGCAAGCCTGATGAGTGGAATGCTGATTCTACTGAGTTCCTGAAGCAGCTTCAAACAAGCTCTGCTGCTCTCGCAGACTCAAGTGTGTCTTTGATGTTGAGTTGCAAGTGCCTTCACATTGATGCCTGGCTTTTGATCACCCAGAGCCTGTGTTGCTGTCCTACCCTGAACCCATCAACCCAGCTTTCAGACATTGCTTTCTGAGGACCCACCATGGCAGCTCTATTGCTCAGACAGCCCCTGATGAGCCACTACTCAAAGTCAAAAGGAATGAGAATGACATCAATACCTTTCACCTGATGGTGAATGAGGTAAATTATCTAGGCTTTCAAGTGGTTCTAGCTGATGGGCATTTGCCATCAAGGTCACAGGAGACAGTGTGAATGTTCAGCCCACCAGCCACCATGAGCCCCTCAAGGGTGAACCTTCTGTGCAGTTGCCAGTGTCTTCGTCACAGCCCTCTGGGTCCACTATTATGTCTGCTCCTGCTGGTAGATCCCAAGTTGGTGGTGATAATCCACAAGTGGTCTGGCTGAGGGATCAGGCCCAACGTTATCCAGGCTATGCTTACCATCAAGCATCTCAGAACAGAAGTACTACTGTTAACAACATCATTGCCACTTGGCAATTTGCAGCCAAGTTCTCTCGTGATTTCAACAAAAAATCCTCCTCTTCTTCAGTGAGATTGCTCTTTGTCTACTTGTCTGATCATCTGGCTGATGATGAAATTAAAGGGAGTTGATGGCCACTTTACCAAGAAGATGATCCAGCAAGCACTTGGTGTAGGTGCTACTTGGCTGACAGAGGCTGAGACAGCTACAGTTGTGTTGGATCTCTATGGCCAAAATGGCAATGACCCTAGGCAGGATCTCATCCAGACCTTGGAAGAAAACAACAACAATTGGGGACACAAGGAGATCCACAACTATTTGAAAAGCTATCTTGACAAGGCCAAGTCTGGTGTTGGTTTGTGATTTGTCTTGTTGTCTTGTTGCACTGTTATGCTTCCAGCTGATTGTTTTGGTGATTCATTCAAGTGTGCTGCTGGTTGACCTTTGGTGTATGGTCCAAATTTCCAGTCTAGTTTTAGATTCATGTGTGGCTAGCTGATTTCATGTGTATCAAGGTGTGTATAATTATCTGATTGAGAATCCACATTTCTGTGAGATCACACTCAGCAAGAAAGCCATTGAGGCCAGTGGCATGCTCCTCCCACACTCCTCTGATGGTGCTGGCCTTCTGGGGAATATAATAGGGGATATACTGATGAGTATGCTCCACCCAGTCCCATTGGTGCTTCAGGAGGCGAGCCTCACTGAACCTGCCAACAAGCTCCTGCCATGCAGTCATCTTGGGATCAAGCTCACCATCCACCAAAGAGGATGAGGCACCAACACTCTCAGAGGGAGCTGCTGGAGGAAGCTGAGGATCAAATGGAGCAACAGTGATAGGGCCTGAGTTGGAAGAAGAGGAGGTGAACTGTGACACAACAGCTAGGGTGGAAGAGAGAGCATCACCATTGGTGACATTTGAATCATTGAAGTTGATGGTGATGGCAGGTGAGGTACTGGACCCAGCTGGACTTGGGGCAAGAGCTCTGGAAGGCAGGGTTTGAGACAGAGCACTGAGATGGCCAGGTTGGAAAAGAGAAGGTGATGAGAGGACAGTGGGGGGCAAGACTATCATCATGACAGGGTGAGATGATCAGCCACAGTCAATGTTGAAACATCAAGGACCTGCCTTCAGACCTGGTGGACTTTTTTGAGCCCACCAGCATCTTGATCAGATTCTCCATGTGATCAAGACGCTCTCCAATACCTTTGATCTGAGAGCTCTGCTCTGCATGCTGCATCTGACTCTGCATGGAGGCTCGACTCAAGAATCCATTCATGCTCATGACTAAATTCTCTGGAAGGCTCTTGAGTGTCATTGCTGCATCACTGGCTGCTTGGACCAAGACAGCCACCGAGTCATTGGCAAAAGCCTGAAAAGCAGCAGAGCTGAAGGGAGCAAACTTGAAGATGGGAAGGGTTGGATGCTCCATATACAATACTGCTACATCTTGAAGGAGAACAGTGCGAAGCCAGACAAGAAGGTTGAGAAACTGGGCAAGGGCAATGTCATGTGCAAGGGGGCTACAACGCTCACGAACTGCCAGAGCAGCTTGCTCAGCCTCCACAAAGGGAAAGATCTGAGAGAGAAGCTCTGCAGGAGGATCTGGTCACAAGAGAGAGATGATTAATGCACCATCAAATGCTAACAGAAAAGCCCACTGGCAGACACTCACCCAGATGGTCACGAGGAAGATGATAGCGCTCAGGACGGCTTGCATCAAATCTGGCTGCTCCCAAAAGAGCATCAACTGGGAGTGCATTGTCATACACTGGAGTAAAAGAGCCATTCTCACTCCAACCCCCAAGGGCCTTGGTACCAGCCACACTGGCACCATGGGTGCGAGCAGTCTGAGCAGCATAGTGACGAGTGGCATGAGTGATCTTGGTGATAGAGATCTCATTCTTGGTGTGGATGTACTTCACCCAGTCACGATGGTCTAGAGGGTATCTCGGTTTGACCAAGCCAGGAAGGTAGACAGCAAAGGTTGCTCACTCTCATAGGACATCTCCTCTGACTCTGACTTGGTCCAGAACACATGGGAGGCATACCAGGCACGATATCCCCATTCACCAAACTCAGTGTTGGCAAAGTCAGGTATGAGGGTCGGCAAGGGACGGGCAATGATGTGGAAGTGAGCAAAGAGCAGCATGGCAACAGAACCCACAGCACAGGCCTTGACATCACAATGTCGAAGGGCCCCATGCTCCTCCACCCATCCAACCTGATTGTGCTTGGCATTGTCTGCCAGAGCAGCAAGCACCTACAAGTCCCACCTGCATCAGACACACTGGCAGTAAGACACAACACTCTGACATTCAGCACTCACAGGAACATCATTGCTGGGATGACTATCATCAATATATATCCTCAAGACAAAGAGATCCGACCACAGGAGGGCACGAGCACTGCCCCCACGGAACGCAGTTGCCACAGAGAGCAGCAACATCGCACGGTCTCGCAGTGCTATCCAGATCGTCTGAGGTCCAGACCCATCAGAGAGACCCCAGAGAGAGCATCGAAGAAGCTCCTCCCTGGTGTATGTGTCTGAGGGGATAGGTCAGAATGGGCCATGAAAACATCTGAGTGCATACCCAATGATTAGTGTTGTCAGGTCCAGTCCTAGGACCGTCAAAAGACCAACAACCCAACCCAACTTAGACCGTCGGCAATTGTTAATTGCAACTGGTTGCAACTGGTCTTTGACGGTCTTGGTCTTGGTCCTGCATTTTGACAGGACCGAAAATTCTAAAAAAAAACCAGTTGCAACCGGTTGCAACCGATGCACAGCCACCCCCTATATATTACCCTATTTTTTCTGTTTTTCCCTGATTTTTCCCTGATTTTTCCCAAGTTTTTCCGACTTTATTGGATGTTTTGGTGAGATATTGAGGTTAGCTGATGATAATATTAATTGACATGTCATACAATTCATTCTATCATGTATATACACTCATTGAGTCACATATTGATGTATATTTTATTAGTATGTGTTGAGAATTGAGTCTATGATTGGTCTTGCCATCACACGTAATTTGATAATATCTCATGTATCACTACAAAAGACATGCTGTTTTGAAATGGTCATATCTCTATGGTGTGTGAACCGTTTTGTTTGACCCAGGGACCGATTTGTAGCCAGGAACCAATACTATTTTTGATTTCTCCCACTCTAAGCGAAATATCGGTTGTAACCGGTCCTAGACCGGTTGCAACCGATAAAGGACCGTTTAGGACCAGTCTTGATCAGTTTGGTTCAGTTTTTTCTGATTTCCTGATTAGAAAAGACCGGTTACGGTCCGGTCCTTCCCAAATAAGGCAAAGACCGGACCGGACCGGACTTTTAATCACTACCGATGATGTCCCTGATGCCTTGAGAGTCTGCGCTGACTTGATGCGCTTAGGCAAGATCACGGGTCCGGGTAACCCGCACGGTCATAAAGAATCCGACTCAGAGGCTATGTACACTAGGCTGTGAGACTAGACTGCATAGCATTCAGCAAAGTATTCACAAGTATTCACAAGTTATGAAACTCTACCCAAACCCCACCCAACATGTCCTCAGAGGTGACATCGAAACGTGCTGTGAAGCTGACCAACAAAGCAAGGGTGGCACTCAAAGAGCGGCAAGGCAGGAAGGCAACCAAGAGAAAAAATGATGGACACGTTGAAGAGACAGCGGCTAATCAGAAGGATGTCGAACGTGAAGAAACCGCACCCAAAAGGGCACGTTTGACCCCGCAGTCTGGGAGCGCCAAGGTGTCGACATCTTTCTTCGCACGGCGCGCGACTGTTGAGGAGGTACCTGATGAAGATGATCCACCTGTACCTGCAGCAAGTGTTGGGGGTCAAGAATGAGCACCATCAGCATCCCCAGAGCCTACAAGCCCTGAGGATGAATTAGGTATGCTGTTATTATTTTACAATGGTTTTAATTAGCTGAATACAAATCACAGAACACGAGATGAAGGGCTGGACCTCACCAGTCCATGCCTTTTTTAACCCGAAGCCACAGATTGTTGAAATCAATGGCCGGCGTGCACATGAGTTCAGGTGCAGTGCAGGTGGCTGTAAGGCAACCGTCCGTCGGTTCCTCGATAAACAAGACACCCGGTCCACAAGTAACATGCGCAAGCATGTTAAGTCGTGCCGCGGCTGGGGATCCGAAGAACTATCAGTCGCAGACGACGCCAATGACGCGAATGAAGTATGTACCAAGATTGTCAAAAATTTTGTTCCCATTACCGCGGCATTCGAGAGAAAGGGGAAAGGAAAGGTAACATACTCCAACCGGCAGCATACCCAGCAAGAGACACGGTGAGCTCGAACACTTGGACACATTGGCCTTGAATAACAGAGTAATTTGTAGTGCTGAAATTGTTCGCTGGGTTGCTGAAAGTCTACGACCATTTGCAATAGTCGAAGACCGCGGATTTCAGTCCCTCATGAAGACTGGTCGCCCAGAATATTACATACCGTCTCGCGCAACCGTATCGCGTGATGTTCGACTCGTTTTTGCATGCACCCATATTCAGATTGCTAAAATGTTACGGGTTAGTCGAATGAGATTAAATCAAGAATACTACTCATTTATTTACTAGGAATACAATGGAAAGCTCAACTTTACAACCGATGCATGGACATCACCAAACCATCGCGCGTTCGTTGCCTTTTCAGTCCACCTAGGGCACAAAGGTCCACCCCATGTAGCTACTTATTTGGGATGCCGACGGCGCAGCCCATGTGAATATTGTAGGGATTGCGACCGGCGAGCCAACATCGGCCCATATGGGTGCTCGGCAAATTGACTGATGGGCCGAAATGGGTGGTCGGTCACTGACCCATGGGCCCATTGGTTGTATATGAGAGTTGTAATACAAGTGCCAGTGATTGGATAGTGTTTTTGAGCCTTCGGTATTTTGCTATGATGTCTCGGCGTGTCGCTATTTTGCTATTTGATGTCTTGGCATGTTGCTATTTGCTGTTTGATGTCTCGGTGTGTCGCTATTTCGCTATTTGATGTCTCGGCATGTCGCTATTCGCTGTTTGATGTCTCAGCATGTCGCTATTTGCTATTTTGATGTCTCAGTATATATGTCTCAGTATTTTGCTATTGTTGTCATCACTGAGCAGAATCAGTGATATAGTGAACAGATCCTTGGCATTCCTCAGCATTAATTATGCCAAAGGTTACTACCAGTGAAATTCCATTGCCAAAGTCATTTCTGTAATTTAGAGCATGTGTAGAGTATTTAGGCAAACAAGTACAATGAGCACCAAATCCTCTAAATACACTCCAAAACATAAAAAGAACTCTGGCGATGGAATTTCAGTAACAACCTCTGGCGACATTAATACAGAGGGACACCAAGGATATGCCGGCAACATCGCCGATTTTGCTCGGCGATGCATTTTGCTCATTGTACTTGTTTGCCTAAATACTCTACACATGCTCTAAATTACAGAAATGACTTTGGCAATGGAATTTCACTGGTAGTAACCTTTGGCATAATTAATGCTGAGGAATGCCAAGGATCTGTTCACTATATCACTGATTCTGCTCAGTGATGACAACAATAGCAAAATACTGAGACATATATACTGAGACATCAAAATAGCAAATAGCGACATGCTGAGACATCAAACAGCGAATAGCGACATGCCGAGACATCAAATAGCGAAATAGCGACACACCGAGACATCAAACAGCAAATAGCAACATGCCAAGACATCAAATAGCAAAATAGCGACACGCCGAGACATCATAGCAAAATACCGAAGGCTAAAAAACACTATCCAATCACTGACACTTGTATTACAACTCTCATATACAACCAATGGGCCCATGGGTCAGTGACCGACCACCCATTTCGGCCCATCAGTCAATTTGCCGAGCACCCATATGGGCCGATGTTGGCTCGCCGGTCGCAATCCCTACAATATTCACATGGGCTGCGCCGTCGGCATCCCAAATAAGTAGCTACACCTTGTGAAAGGTCAGCCAATAAGCATGCCATTAGACGTTATCGAGGTACCAAAGGTAAGGACTTACTTGGAATGCATGCCAGTCACGGTGATGATTGATCCAACTTGTTTGTTAGTCGCACACGGGACTTGAATTGGCGACAGTGTTTGCGTCGATGCTGGAAGAATTTGGGATAAAAGATAAGGTTAGTTCTCACAGAATGTCAGAATACTTACAGCGCGCTGAGAGAACTTGTAGATACTCGCCGTAACAAAACACTCACTTGCCTTGTTCAGGTGCTGAAGGATGCTACCACATTCTTCTTGCGGTCAACTCCAAACCTTGCAACCGTCATTCCAGCCATGGATTGTATCGACAAGGAGCTTACGACGTACTCGCGCGACACCAAGTACCTTCGGTCCATTCGCGCCGCCGTTTCACATTCTAGGAAGACGCTTAACCACTACTATTCACTCACTGACGACTCTGAGGTATATCACATTGCTATGGGTACATGTAACTAATTGGTTATTATACCCAAATGTTGTATTGATAGCCTGTTAGTACTCCATCCACGACACAAGCTTTCGTACTTCAAAGCAGCTCACTGGCAGGACGATTGGATCAAAACAGCACAAGAACTTGTGAAGGAGGAATTCAAATGTTCATATGCTAGCACCAATGACACCGACAAAGCTATGGACTTGGACATTGAGGAGATCGAACCGGTGAAGCACAAAAGCGAAAAGGTGAGTGCCTATTCAGCTCCACTACTATGTACACAGAATTTACTGTGATCCAGACTGCCAACATGTTTGACAATCTCCCCGCTCTTGCCCCACCAAAGCCCGCTGAGCTAGGGTCTGAGCTCGAGCGGTACCTGAACACAGATGTTGAACACATTACCGATCCGATCACGTGGTGGTACGAACATCGTCAAAGTTACCCTCGACTCTCTCGGATGGCCCTCGACTATTTAACAATACCAGGTAAGTTTTATATGTTCTTCAGCTTGTTCTACCATATTAATAATGTTTCTGTAGCTACCTCTGTTGATGTTGAAAGGCTATTCAGCCGCGGCCGCCTGCTCCTTTCCCATGTTCGGTCCCGCCTCAATGCACAATCCACTCGAGCGCTCCTCTGCCTCGGCATGTGGCGTAAACTCAATCTTATCAAGAATGAGGACATCAGGTCTGTGAGCGAGCTGCCAGATATCAGGGATGAAGCGGAGACTGAGCTCGAAGATGGCTGGGACCAAATCATCATTAATTAGTTGTATCGTACATTACTCTGTCGTCATTGCCATTATACCTTAATACCCTAGGGTATACCCAAGTACGGGTATACCCTCGGGTATTTTTTCACTGGCCTACGTCATGACCCAGACCCGGTGTTTGGGTATGGGTATTTCCCGGGTCTGGGTCCGGGTATGTGCTATGATACCCGGGGTTTTACCCCTGCTACTGCCTAGATGCGCTTGGGCTCGTTGTGCTTGGCAGCCGACTCAATGGCACGAACACGGATGTCATCACGGAGTCTGCACTGCACATCGCGGTTGTTGGGGTAGAGATGTTGTTCATCCCGACGGCGGTCCTCGAGGGCACTGATGGCCTGGGTGATCTGCGACTGCCCAACCAATGAGTCAGCGATGGTCTCAGACTGACTGCCTCGCTTTTTCTGCGAGCGCAAGGCAAGAGAACATGAGTCAAGGCCGCCCGTGAACCATAAATAATACACTCTACGCACCTTCTCCCTCGTCATCTCATTGTTACGAACGCTCAATTTCTTATCCTAGTCTTTCCTACACTTCACTACGCTTACTACGTTTCTCTTTCATCTTTGGACTTGGTCGCTTTCTTTCACTTTCAGTTATCTTATCTTATCAAGATCACATCACGTGACCTGCTGACATCAGCTAGGTCTAGCCTTTCGCTTACGTAATGTGGCTGTGCGTGGCTGTGCACTTTCCCCACTGTCCATGACTCATACCGAGTCACCATGACTCAGACTCTTAATGACTCATTATGACTCACCGTGACTCATACTGACTCACACTGACTCATCTCGCTTCCTAGTCATATACGCTATTGGCTGTTACTCGCCATGACTCATATCTAGTCATCCCTAGTCATATATTTAAGGTTTAGTCACAACATGTACAAACACTATCAATAGTATATAAACCCGGGTCGACAAGCACTGGTTCCCCAGTCTTGTTCTCCTGGAGTATCCTCTTCTTTAACTTCATGGGCCAAGCACTCCTGCTTGCCTGGTCTGATCCTCAGCTCTAGTTACTGAGTTGATGTGGTTCCACTAGGGCATGTCGTCTGATGCAAGCGCTAGCTCATTGATTGAGTTGAGTCGTTTCACTCATACTTAGTGATTGAAAGTCCAGTCCAGTCCGGTCTTTTGCCTTATTTGGAAAGGACCGGACCGTAACCGGTCTTTCCTAATCGGGAAATCAGAAAAAACCGAACCAAACTGATGAAGACTGGTCCTAAACGGTCCTTTATCAGTTGCAACCGGTCTAGGACCGGTTACAACCGATATTTCGCTTAGCGTGGGAGAAATAAAACATAGTACCGGTTCCTGGCTACAAATCGGTCCCTGGGTCAAGCAAAACGGTTCACACGCCATAGAAATATGACCATTTCAAAACAGCATGTCTTTTGTAGTGATACATGAGATATTATCAAATTACGTGTGACGGCAAGACCAATCATAGACTCAATTCTCAACACATACTAATAAAATATACATCAATATGTGACTCAATGAGTGTATATACATGATAGAATGAATTGTATGACATGTCAATTAATATTATCATCAGCTAACCTCAATATCTCACCAAAACATCCAATAAAGTCAGACAAACTTGGGAAAAATCAGGGGAAAATCAGGGAAAATCAGAAAAAATAGGGTAATATATCGGAGGTGGCTGTGCATCGGTTGCAACTGGTTGCAACTGGTTTTTTTTAGAATTTTTGGTCCTGTCAAAATGCAGGACCAAGACCAAGAGTTGCAATTAACAGTTGCCGACAGTCTAAGTTGGGTTGGGTTGTTGGTCTTTTGACGGTCCTAGGACTGGACCTGAGAACACTACTCATACTCAAGGAAGAGCACGACCTTTGCCGCCATGACAGGCAAGGCAGGAATGGTCGGCTTCGATGGATTCTCTTTTGTCTTTCGTGCCTGGTCTTCCTCCCACCATGCCTCGTAGTTACGGACATGGCGTGCATACGATCGCTTCGTTTCCTTGTCATCACGCTCACGTGCAGCAATACGAGAGCGAACAGTGTGCATCTCCATGTCGAGGGCATGGAGTGCGTGCTGCATGGACACATCATCGTGGCTCGCTGTCGTCGGGCCCATGAATGCAAGCGAACCGGTCGTCGAGTGAGCGACAGCAGTGGTTGGAGGCGGCTGTGTGGTCGACACAACTGCCGGCACAGGCGACGTGCCATCGGAGGCCTGGACAATAAGCGGATGTGGTTGGATAGGCCCAGGTTTGAAACGACTTGTCGTGTCGTGGTTTGGGTCGACTTGGCCAGTGCGAGCAGCAGCATTAGCAGCAATGGGGTCATCGCCCACGTGCAGACCGTGTATGACAAGACGGGCGGGCATGTTTCCTGTAGTATGTGTCGTGTCGTGTCAGTTGATTTGAGTGAAAGCTTGAGAAGGTCTTGACTTACGATGACTCAGCTCGTTGGAAACATCCAGTGGATGGTCTGTGGCATGCTCGACGGGCGTGTTCGGCACAAGTGAGGAGAGTGGGGCCATCGAAAGTAGCGAGTGTGAGCGAGTGGACAAAGTGATCTGAAAGTTGTGGTGCTGGTAGTGTTTAAAAGTCCAGTTAAGTTAATTTTTTGTACCTCTTTTGACAAAACT
Source organism: Chalciporus piperatus (assembly GCA_038093975.1). Taxonomy (NCBI): domain Eukaryota; kingdom Fungi; phylum Basidiomycota; class Agaricomycetes; order Boletales; family Boletaceae; genus Chalciporus; species Chalciporus piperatus. The sequence goes on along the minus strand of JBBPTG010000305.1, from coordinate 14,780 downwards.
GTAACTGTAACTGGTTATCAATTTCGGCAAAATCAGTTTAACTGAACTGAAACTCTACATAACTGTCATATCAGTTATGGTCCAGTTTGTGACCAGTCTGTGACCGGTTTTTTGTAATAACTGGACAAACATTAGAAAGCCCTAATCCTTAGCTTTAAAATGACCCCTGGATTATATGATTTGGTTCAGTCCTTGAGAAGATATGCTCATTTTATTATATTACCATGATTATCATATGTGTTGGTGGATATAGCATTGGAATGGAGGTCAAGTTAAGTAAAATACAAGCAAATATGTAATCTCAGCAGTGCAAATTAACATGTGTATTTGAGTTGAGTGTGTCTCAATCAGTCATTTCATCAATTTACTTCAATATTCAGAAAGAAAGTCAAATAAGATCGGAAAGATTTGTAAAAAATCAGGAAAAATAGTGGTAGATGACCATATATAGGTTATTATTTATAACCAGTTATAACCAGTTTGTGTACAGTTTTGTAAAATTTTGGAAGTGACAAAACTGTAACTGAAACCGGACGTAACCAGTTACAATTTTTCACTTAGTTTCAGTTATATTTCACTCTAGTTAAGTTAAGTTTCGGTTTTTTTCCAGTTATGTAACTGGACTTTTAAACACTAGGTGCTGGTTTGTGAGTCTCATTGCAGAAGAAGTGGGGGGAATGGCATACCTCACGATCGCGGGACACGGCACTCCGCACCGGCTGAAATATGATACCTATCGTGACTTGCAACTCCGAAGTGAGCACGATAGGCATACAAGTGCCGTTCGGCCAAACCCTGTACACGATCGTTTGCTCGTTTGGACTAAACCGAGCGTGCACTCGAGTGCACAGATCATTATTCATTTGTAACACTCCGTAAATGTTTGAGTCGTTCGTGCATCCCGGGCACTCGATCGTGTTTGCGATCGTGTTCGACCTGCATCTTTGGCGTGAATGTTGTGTTCGGCCTGAACGAGACTCACAATTGTTTGCTCAGATCGTGACCCTCGTTCGTGAGTCTTGTTCGTGACCTTCATTTGTGAGTCTTGTTCACGAGTCTTGTTTGTGAGTGGCAGGCTCGTTTGTGACCTTCGTGAGTCTTGTTCGCGAGTCTTGTTCGTGAGTGGCACACTAAAGTGATCGTGCACTCGTCATTCGGATCAGAAAATAAATCAGACTTACTGCTAGTGTTGTCAGATCCAGTCCTAGGACCGTCAAAAGACCAACAACCCAACCCAACTTAGACTGTCGGCAACTGTTAATTGCAACTCTTGGTCTTGGTCCTGCATTTTGACAGGACCAAAAATTCTAAAAAAAACCAGTTGCAACCGGTTGCAACCGATGCACAGCCACCTCCGATATATTACCCTATTTTTTCTGATTTTTCCTGATTTTTCCCTGATTTTTCCCAAGTTTGTCTGACTTTATTGGATGTTTTGGTGAGATATTGAGGTTAGCTGATGATAATATTAATTGACATGTCATACAATTCATTCTATCATGTATATACACTCATTGAGTCACATATTGATGTATATTTTATTAGTATGTGTTGAGAATTGAGTCTATGATTGGTCTTGCCGTCACACGTAATTTGATAATATCTCATGTATCACTACAAAAGACATGCTGTTTTGAAATGGTCATATTTCTATGGCGTGTGAACCGTTTTGCTTGGCCCAGGGACCGATTTGTAGCCAGGAACCGGTACTATGTTTTATTTCTCCCACGCTAAGCGAAATATCGGTTGTAACCGGTCCTAGACCGGTTGCAACTGATAAAGGACCGTTTAGGACCAGTCTTCATCAGTTTGGTTCGGTTTTTTCTGATTTCCCGATTAGGAAAGACTGGTTACGGTCCGGTCCTTTCCAAATAAGGCAAAGACCGGACCGGACCGGACTTTTAATCACTACTTACTGCCCACCTATCGAATGTCTCTGTCCCGTCACTCATAACACTCTGGAAGTGTTCAAGCCGTTCGCACATCGTGGATGCACGATCGTGTTCGCGATCCCGTTCGACCTTCGCATGTTTGGAATCTTCGCGTTGTGCCCTTGGGGGAGAGGGGGACGTCCCTCCCCCCAGGAGCACAACTCGGAGATCCCAAGTTGCTCGTCCCTTCGCCTCGAACGAAGCTTTCATTGACCTCGTGTTTTCGTTGACCCCTTGACGGCTCGCCCCTCGGGTGGCAGCATCACGGTCCGTTGTGTGGTCGATCGTGTCGGCCGTGTCGAGCACGATCGTGCTTGGTCGGTCGGTCCCGTCATTCTTCTTCGTCTCGATCGTCGTTTGAGGGCGGGTTGGGCTCGTTCCAGTTGCCTCGCGTGGCGCAATACGGGCCGCAGAAATAGGTCGTGTGTCATGTGTCGTGCGTGGTCCATCCCACATCAGCAACACTGCAAAAAGTCTGAAGTTACTGGAATGACTGGATCAGTTAAATCAGTAGTCCAGTGGCCCAGTAACCAGTAGTTTCAGTAGTTTCAGTAGTTTCAGTAGTTTCAGTAACCTAGTCACCCAGTCATCAAGTAGTTTCAGTAGTCTTAGTAACCCAGTGGCCTAGTGGCCCAGTCATCCAGTCATTTCAGTAGCTTCAGTAGCTCAGTCATTCAGTCATCCAGTAGTCTCAGTAGTCTCAGTCATCCAGCAGCCCAGTCATCCAGTAGTAGTCTTAGTAGCCCAGTCATCAAGTCATCAAGTTATCCAGTTACTTCAGTAGTCTCAGCATCCCAGTCATCCAGTCATCCAGTAGTTCCAGTAACCCAGCAGCCCAGTCATCCAATCATCCAGTCACTTCAGTAGTCTCAGTAGCTCAGTAGCCCAGTGTTCCAGTCATCCAGTTATCTCAGTAGCCTAGTAGCCCAGTGCCCTAGTCATCCAGCAATCCAGTTGTCTCATTACTCCAGTCATCCAGTATTCCAGTATTCCAGTAATCTAGTCACTCAGTGGTTCAGTAATCCAGTCACTCCAGTCACCCCAGTCACATAAATCACATAAGTCACTCCAGTAATCCAGTCACTCCAGTTAATCCAGTCACTTCAGTAATCCAGTCACTCAGTGGTCCAGTAATCCAGTCACTCCAGTCACTCCAGTCACTCCAGTCACTCCAGTCACTCCAGTCACACAAGTCACTCCAGTAATCCAGTCACCTCAGTAATCCAGTCACTCCAGTAATCCAGTCATCCTGTGGTCCAGTAATCCAGTCACTTCAGTCACACCAGTCATACCAGTTATCCAGTTACCCAGCCCTCAGCTCACCCAATCACTCCAGTACTACTCAGTCATCTAATAGAGTCATTCTAATTAGTGACATTTTATAATCATTCATAGGATGGATTATAGCTAAAGTCCACAAAAATGTGTACTAAAAGTGTAGTTAACAATGTGGGAAAGGGTATTAGGATTGAGTGTAGTGAAGTGTACAAAGAAAGTGTAGTAAAAGTGTAGTTACAAGTGTGGGAAAGTATAGCTAGATTGAGTGAGCAAAATGTACAAAAAAAGTGTAGTAAAAGTGTAGTCCAAGTGTGGGAAAGTGTAGCTAGATTGAGTGTAGCTAAAGTGTACAAAAAAGTGTAGTAAAAGTGTAGTCAAGAGTGTGGGAAAGTATAGCTAGATTGAGTGTAGCTAAAGTGTACAAAAAAGCGTACTAAAAGTGTAGTTACAAGTGTAGTGATTGAGTGTAGCAAAGTGTAACAAAAAAGCGTAGTAAAACTTGAATCAAATGTGTAGGAAAGTGTAGCTAGATTGAGTGTAGCAATAGTGTACAAAAAAGCGTAGTAAATGTGTAGTTACAAGTGTGGGAAAGTGTATTAGGTTAGTGTAGCAAAAGTGTACAAAAAAGCGCAGTAATTGTGTAGTTAAAAGTGTAGCAAAGTATGTGGAGATCAAACCTATTGAAAGTGTACAAAAAGGCATACACAAGTGTACAAAAAATATGGTAGCTATCTAGTGTAGAAGATCCTAATAAAGTGTAGCTACATTTCCCTAATGCTCGGACTTGACAAAAAATCCGCGCGAAAAAGTCACGTGACCAAGTTGAACTTGCCGCGCCACTTCTTCGAGTCTGTCTCACACCACTACACCACACCTCAACAACAACAGCAACATGGCCGGCGAGGGCTCAACAGCCCTGCCGGCAATGCAAAGTGAGTTTCTACTCACTCACTGACCCACCCACTCATCTCACCAACAGCCACTCGAGTCTCCCCCACCACCACCACCACCTCTGAGTCACCTTAACACCAACTCGAACAACACGGCCGGCGAGGGCTCAACAGCCCCGCCAGCCTTACTAGGTGGGTTTCCACTCCCCCACCACCACATCCACTTACCTCAAACATAGCTGCTCGTGCCCCATCACCACCTCCCACCTTCAACACCCACTTGAACACGGCCGGCGAGGGCTCAACAGCCCCGCCGGCCTCACTAGGTGAGTTTTTACTTACCCACCACCACATCCTAACCTCGAACATGCTACATAGCCACTCGTGCCCCACCACCACTTCCCACTGTAGCACAATACATGTACTAGTTAGACAGATATATTTCACATTTTTCCTGAACTCCTGAACTACATAAAGTGTGAAATAATTGTAAAATATAGTGAAATAGTAATTGGGTACTGGATTGCTGAACCCCTGAGTGGCTGGGTTACTGGAGTGACTGGATTACTGGACCCCTGAGTGGCTGGGTTACTGGAGTGACTGGATTACTGGACCCCTGAGTGGCTGGGTTACTAGAGTGACTAGATTACTGGACCCCTGAGTGACTGGATTACTGGAGTGACTGGATTACTAGGATGACTGTATAACTGGACTGGCTGGATTACTGAAGTGACTGGATGACTGGATTGACTGGACCACTGGACCACTGGACTACTGAAATGACTGGATAACTGGATAACTGGATAACTGGATAACTGAGACTACTGAAATGACTGGATGACTGAATGACTGGGCCACTGAGACAACTGAAATGTCTTCATGACTGGGCTAATGAACTAATGAGATTACTGAAATGACTGGCTGACTGGATGACTGGGCAACTGAGCAACTGGCATACTGGTTTAAGTGATCCAGTCATTCTAGTAACTTCAGACTTTTTGCAGTGTTGCTGATGAGACGACTCATCCGCGGTCCAAACGACTTACGGACACCTCAAACGACTCGGTACACCCCAAGCGACACACTCGCACCTCAAACTGCTTACCAACACCCCAAACGACTTCTCTGCAGCCCAAATGACCTATCCACAGCCCAAACGACTCGTTTACACCGCAAACAACTCGCTAACACCCCAGACAACTCGCTAACACCCCAGACAACTCGCTAACACCCCAGACAACTCGCTAACACCCCAGACAACTCGCTAACACCCCAGACAACTCGCTAACACCCCAGACAACTCATCTACAGTCCAAACGACTCACGGACACCTCAAACGACTTGTTTACACCCCAACTAACTCGTTTACACCCCAAGCGACGCACTCGCACCTCAAATGGCTCACCAACTCCCCAAATGACTGATCTGCAGCCCACACGACTTATCTGCAGCCCACACGACCTATCTGCAGCCCAAACAACTCACTGACACCCCGAGCGACTCGCCAACACCCCAGACGACTAATCCGCAGTCCAAACAACTCACCGACACTTCAAACAACTCGTCTACACCCGAGCGACTCGTCAACGCCTCAAATGACTTATTTCAGCATAGCAACACAACAGCGAGATGAGCTGATACCCTCAATACCCTCAAGGGTATCTCAAGGGTATGATAGGGGCTATCTTTTTTTTTAGGTATAGTGGAAAAGCATTATATGCATATATTACTCTAGTTAATCTAGCATACCCTTGGGTAAACCCTTCAAGGGTATACCCAAGGGTATCAAAATCCAAACCCTCAACATACCCTTACCCTTGGTTGAGGGTAGGGGTATATTGAGGGTATGGGTGGGGGTATGAGTTAAAATACCCATGGGTTACCCTCGGCCATGCCTAATCTCATTCTACTATTTCACCCAACCTCAACTGGCAATTAGAACTTTATAGTACCGTATCTCACTTACAAAATGATATATAGTACTATGACAGATACTATAGAACTTTATAGTGCTCTATCTCACTTTCAGAATAATATATAGTAATATAAAAGGTCCTATAGCAACTATAGCTCTATATAGATAAGACCCCTTCTATATAGGGAAATGTTTTTTCCTGATGCCACGGGGCCACCCGCCTCTCTGGCCTACTCCCCACGCTATCCCTTGTCCACAGAGCCGGACCTCACCGCCAATCTCAGCATTGCGCTCTATGAGTTACAAATGCCAGAGTTCCTCGACGACCTTGACCGCTACCTACAAGAGTCGGCTGTTGCTAGTCACTCCACCCCACCGGTCATCGGTATTCCTAATTCAACGATTTCTACTCCATCCACTTCTAGCTCCCCTCTTAATTCCGAAGAGGAAGCTGTCTTCTTTCGAGTCGAACGAAACCACCATGAGGGACAACAACTATGCCACGGCACTACCGTCTTACCTTCCACACATCCCAGATACAGTGATGCCTGCTTCGTATGCCACCGCCTTGGGCATTTTCGTGTCGACTGCCCCGTATATCAATGTCCCACGTGTCTTGTCTGGTCCTTGGGGCACATTCAGAGTCGTTGTCCACTTCGGCATACCCGCCAAGCATCCACCACCTCCTCTTCCTCTTCCAATTCCCGTCGACCAAGGAATTCCCATAGAAGTCTTAGACGAACCACCCCCTTATACACCAGGGTTTCGAACCCGCGAGTTACCACCACCACCCACAGCGATGACGAGTCCGTTTGGGATGGTGACGACCCTCACGATGAGGTCGCGTATGCAAACATGACTGGGTCACCCGGGATGTACGGTAGAGATTTTTGACTTTGTCTTATCTTCATCGATGCCTTGACTCTAGTACGGGGGTAATGTTATGATTCCCCATTCTTTCCTTTTTCTTTACCTTGTACTAAGTCCTAGTCACTGGTTCGAGTCCTGCCTAAGCCTCTCGTTTCTTACTTTGTCTTAGTCAGCGAGTGTTCTTTCATGTTCTTTCATCTTCTATGCTTTGTCATCGCTGACTCGTACGCTTACTGAGCATGACTCATTCTTATTCGTCATAGCTCGTTCTTACTCATTCTGGTCCCTTCTATGCCTGCCCTTAACTTGTTCCTTTATCTATATAAACCCTCGAAGTTTCTCCTGTAACCTTAAGTTAGACCTACACAATCTAACCTTGTCATTCCTCGTTCTCCTTGAACCCTCTGAGAGTCACCGTCCCACTCTTGAACAGACACTAGGCCTTAACGTGGACATCCCATCGTTAGGCTACACTTGAAACCCTTGTCTTTGACTAGGCTTTTGCGTCTACGCTTTGACCTACCCGGTACAAGCGTAACACCAGCAGTATCTCCGCGCTTACGTGGCTAAACGTCAAACAGAATGGGCTGATTGGTTGAAGATAGCACAATTCCATCATAATTCCTCCCTTTCCACTGCCACCAGAACAATCCCCTTTGCTATCACAAAAAACTATTTCCCACGCATGGGATTCGAAGGCGACTCATCTCCGGCTGGTGCATTCTTAGAGAAATGTGGAAAGGCACACAAAGAAGTAGAGCAGGCGCTAGAAGAAACTCAGAACCGGATGAAAGGGCAAGCGGACAAGTATCGGTCTGAAGCTCTAAATTATCAAATCAGAGATTTTGTTATGTTATCCACGTACAACCTCAAATTACCTTATCCTTCTAAAAAGATGATGCAGAACTGGATTGGACCTTATCAGATCACGAAGGTCCTTCCCAATGCAGTCACACTTGACTTGCCCAAGGCCATGCATCAGGAAAAACCTCCCATGGATAATTCTCTGGAATACTAACAATTTCCAGAAAAAGTTAAAATTTTCACCGAATTCCTTGTATTCTTCAGATTTGTTGATATTTCTGATAAATACTTGAACATCCCAGGATGTGTATTAGATGATATTTGTCAAAATTTCACAGAATTATTTGTATTCTTCAGATTTGTTGATATTAGTGACATTTCTCTATGCATTCATGGAAATGTGTGTTAGGATTGAGTATAGTAAAGTGTACAAAAAAGCGTACTAAAAGTGTAGTCAAAAGTGTGGGAAAGAGTGTTTTGATTAGTGTAGTAAAGTGTCCAAAAAAGCGTAGTAAAACAGTAGTCAAAAGTGTAGTAAAGGTGTAGGGATTAGTGTAGCAAAAGTGTACAAAAAAGCGTAGTAAAAGTGTACTTAAAAGTGTACCAAAGTGTGTAATAATTGAGTGTACCAAAGTGTACACAAAAGTGTACCAAAGCATACTTAAAAGTGTAGTAAAGTGTTTAGTAATTGAGTGTACAAAGTGTACTTAAAAGTGTGTAATAATTGAGCGTAGCAAAGTGTACAAAAAGTGTACTAAAATTGCCTAATGAAGTGTAGCCCCATTCCCTAATCGTTGGACTTGTCAAAAATCCGCGCGAGCAAGTCACGTGACTATGTTGAACTTGCCGTGTCAGCACTTTCGACTTGTGTTCTCACCACCTACACCACCTCACTTGACTCGAAAAAAAAGCTGGTGTGGGCTCAACAGCCCCGCCGGCACTCAAGGGAAGTCTGTACTTGCCTACCACCCCATCCACTCACCTCGTTCGCAGCCGCAAACAGCCGCTTGGGCTGTTTGCCCTTCCACTGGCACCTCACCACCAGCACCTTCCACCTCACCACCAGCATTCTCGAGACCTAAAACATGGCCGACATGGGCTCAACAGCCCCGCCGGCATCACAAGGTAAGTACAAAACACTGGCACCATATCCACTCACCTCGACCTCGAACCCAGCCGCTCACCGGGCTGTTTGCCCCACCACCACCTCCCACCTTCAACTTGACACCCAAACATGGCCGACGCGGGCTCAACAGCCCCGCCGGCATCACGATGTAAGTGAAAACTTACCCACCACACCATCCGCTCACCTCGTTCGCAGCCGCTTGGGCTGTTGGCCTCACCACCATCACCACCTCTCACCTCACCCACCCTCAGCTGGAAAAACAAAGCCGGCGCGGGCTCAACAGCCCCCGCCGGCATCACGATGTGAGTGCCCACTGCCAGTTCACTCACCATCCCATCCACTCACCCCGTTAGCAGCCGCTCGGGGCTGTCTGCCCACCACCACCTCCTACCTCAGCCCCACTCGAACAACACAAGGCCGGTGTGGGCTCAATAGCCCCGCCGGCATCACGAGGTTAGTTTTCATGCGTCTACCATCACACTCGCTCACCTTGTTATAGTATTTAAAAACTTTTCAAACTTTTGCCTACAACGGTATTCGAACACTGGACTTTGTCTACAACTTAGGGGTCAAGCTGGATTCATCTTTATCTGCTCCGGTAGTCCCTGTAGCATTATGTAATCTATTACATAATCAGGTCACGTGACAAAGATCTAGACTTAGATGAGTCAGCAATGATGTCATGGCCTAGACCCTAATCCGTGCCTGGTATCTTTTCTTATCGTCATCCCCTTTACCTTATCTATCTTTCCCTTTGTGTTTTCCTTATTTGGCTGTTGGTCTGTGTGCACATCTCAATAGTATATAAGTAGCCCTGTACTTATCACAGACCCCAGTCTAATCCATTTGTTGCTTCACCGCAATTAAGCTTTAGTACTCAGCATATTCCTTCGCAAGGCTTAGTGTTTAAGTCCCCGCTGTGTTGTGACTACGTCATAACAGGCAGCTGAGGGTGATTTTCAAATTACCCACCACCCTTTCTTTGTTGACGCCAGCACCTGCCAATTGGCCCAAGGAACCATTGGCGTACATAGAATGGTACCGCCTCTCAAATTCCCCAGGCAAGTTCCATAATATGTACACTGTTTCCAAACATGCTCTGTTGCATCCATCCTCTCACTTGCCGGCTATTGTTCAGGGAGATATAGTTTCTGTTAAAACTATACGACAAACCTGTCAACTAATACCTTAAGCTTCTGGCTCATCCCAATGGCCATCAGAATGGACATCCAATACTGTGCTAGACAGATGCTCATCATTTTTACTCAACAATTGGTCTAGCAAGTATGAATATCAGACTTTGTACTAGATATATCTATCCATACTATATCATATGTAATATTTGGGCAATATCAAATGGCACATATGGAGCCAAAGTATACCCTATAGCACAAAAGGCACCCTCATAGCACAAAAAGCCCCCTTGTGCACCATAGCAGCACAAAAGACCTGTTATGGCATAGGGGTTTTTTCCTGATGTTTGCACGTTATCAAAGACATCAATTGGTGGAGGGACACACTGAGCGTGGATTGGTGTGGCTGCTCCATCAGCACACACTCATCCCCCCTTCCACACTCCATTTTCATCGACACTTCATCTTCCTTCGGGATTGGCTTCCTTCTCAACGACCGCTGGCTCGCTTGGGAACTGCTCAAAGGGTGGAAGTCGGACAACAGAGATATCGGTTGGGCCGAGATGGTAGCCGTCAATCTTGGCCTTTGCACCCTCATCCATGCTGGCTTCAAGGACTGCCACCTGGTGTTTCACTCAGACAATCAAGGTGTAGTCAGTGCTCTCAAGGCCGGTAGATCTTGCAATTCAGCCCAGAATGACGTCCTTCACCGCATTGTTGCAAATTTCCGCAATTATAGAATCTGGCTGACAGTGGAATGGGTAAAGTCGGAGGACAATATTTCTGATTCAGTCTCTCGTGGTTCCTTTCCCTCCTCACTTGCACGCTTTGACCGTCCTCCTCCTCTGCCCTTGTACCTGAAACCCTTTGTAAAGCTTGTATGATACTCTGTTTCACATTCTGTATTAGGGCATTACCTAAGCATATGTTTTTTCTGTACACCACCAGCTTTGAATCCTCACCTTTCCTTGCTTCCCCTACCATGGAACCAAACTCGGACATCACCACCAAAACCTTTCTCCAGATACTATCAATCCTGACTCCTCACGACCGTTCCAAACACTCCTTTTCAGAGCTCACCACAGCTAGGGTTAAAGCTGCTTTTGATCACGCTTGGGCAGATTCAACATTGAAGAAATACTGTGGCGTCGTCAAAGACTTCCATTCTTTCTGTGACAATGAAAAGGTTCCCATGCACAAGCGTCTCCCAGCAGATGAACATTTACTTTGCGCTTTCACTGCATCTCGCATGGGCTGCCTCGCTGGTGACATAGTCCAGAATCACATGGCCGCCCTCAAAGCATAACATGTTTACAACAACGCAAAATGGGTGGGCAGTACACGTCTCCGCTATGTCATCAACAGCGTCTCAAACCTGGCGCCCCAATCCTCGAATCCCCCTCGTCCTCCAGTCACCCGTTCAATGCTCATCACCCTCGCACGTTTTCTAGACCATTCAATTCCTTTCGACACCTGTTGCTTGGCTGCGGCATGTGTCACTTTATGGAGACAGGTCCACTTGGGAGAGATCCTCTCACCATGGGAAAAATCCTTCAAGCCTCTCTCAGTTGCCTGTCGACAACACCTCGCCCGTCCATTCAACAAAAACGGTTCTGATGTAAATGTCATCTTCCCTTCACTAAAGTCGCCAAATCACGTGGCAAAGATATCATTATCTGTCGACAAAATGACTCCTCCGATCCCATTACTGCACTCCAAGTTCATCTCTCCGTGAATCAAGTCCCGTGTTTCATGCTTCTCTGTTATCGCCCTATCGCAAAAACCCCGTATACGGACCGAACTTCCCGGCTCCACCACTTGACTTGATAGAAGGCGAAGAAGAGTATGAGATCGAAAAGATTCTCCGACACCGAAGTTTCTCCGGACGCCACTTGTACCTGGTTCGCTGGAAAGGATATACTGCTGACGAAGATCGCTGGCTCAAAGAGACAGACCTTACCCACGCCAAGGATGTTCTTGAAAACTATAAGAAAGCTCATCCATCCGCCTTCCCTTCTTCCTCAAGATCCCCACCTTCTGTCAGACGCAAAACTCGCCGCTAAAACTATGTCTGCTCCTACTACCCCTTCGTCGACCACTATGTCCTCCATTTCTTCTCTTTCTCGTTCTTCTTCTTCTCCTACTTACCCCCCTGGTTTACCTATTCGTTCTCTACCTATTCAACCCACTCGTCCCTCTTCCCCCGAACCCGCTAGCCCAACCGTCGCTGAGGCTGGATGGAATACCACTGGTCTTCCACTAAACCCCACTGGATGGCCAGTCTTGCAGGAAGACCTAGATGCCCCCACTCATATTGCCGCTATTCCCACTGTCAGAGTCTTATCCGTTGAATTACCACTCACCGCCCATCGTCTTCGTGACGAGTTGATGGACAATGCCGTCATGGATCGTATGTCCCAATTCTTACTTGACCCACGTCTCTCTGTACCCATCGGCGCCCACCTTGATCTGGGGTCACCCCTCTTTGCCCTCTACCGTGCCTACCTGCAAGCATCTCGTCTTGCCAATCTTCCTCCGTCCCTGACGACGGTTCACCAAGCTCATTCAGAAGCTGCCTCCCTCCGCAACATCCACGGTGATCTAATTACCAACCTCAGCATTGCTCTCTACGAGCTATGGATGCCGGAGTTCCTGGATGACCTAGACCACTACCTCAGAGAATCTGCCTCTGCAGCTCAATCTCCAACCCCTGTCATCGGAGTTTCTACCTCATCTCTTCCCTCGTCGACACCTTCCGCGTCTAGCTCCCCTTTGAACGATGAAGAGGAAGCAGTGTTCTTTCGTGCAGAACGTAACCACATTACCTCGCAACGACAACGGACTGGCACCATACCTCTATCCACCTCACATCCCCAGTACCACGATGCCTGCTTCGTATGTCACCGACTGGGCCATATACGTGTCCACTGTCCCGTATACCAGTGTCCCACGTGCTTCCGCTGGGCACCCGGTCACATTCAAGGTCGTTGCCCACTTAGGCGTGGCCAGAGACATACAACCACACCACCTGTTGCACCCTCTTCCCGTTCGCGCCGACCAACCAATACCAATAGATCTGCTCGACGCCCCCCTCCACTCTATACCCGTATCTCGGGTGAGACTTATTCACGCGACGACGACGATGCCACTCTCTATGACGGAGATGATCCAACCGACGATGTCGGATATGCAAACATGACCGGTTCTCCAGGTCACTACGGGTTAAACATTTGACTAGTTTTTATCTTCGTCGATGACTTGATTCTAATACGGGGGTAATGTTACGATCACTCATTCTTTCCTTGCTTATTACCTTGTACTAAGTCCTAGTCGCTGGTTCGAGTCCTGCCTAGGCCTCCCATTTCTTACCTTGCTTTAGTCAGCGAACATTCCTTAATATTCTTTCATCTTCCACGCTTCGTCATCGCTAACTCGTATGCTTACCGAGCATGACTCATTCTTATTCGTCATGACTCGTTCTTACATATTCTGACTTGTTCCATGCCTGCCCTTAACTCGTTTCTTCACTTATATAAACCCTCGAGTTTCCTCCTGTAACCCTAACTTAGACCTACGCAATCTAGCTTGGTCATTCCTCGCTTCCTTAAACCCTCTGAGAGTCACCGTCCCACTCTTGAACGGACGCTAGGCCTTAACGTGGACATCCCATCGTTGGGCTACCTTGAAACCCTTGTCTTTGACTAGGCTTTTGTGTCTACGCTTTGACCTACCCGGTACAAGCGTAACACCCCTGGGACTACTAGCATGGCCCACGTGGACAATATTTTCACATCTCCTCAAATCACATTTTCAAATAGACGTTCTCGCTCATGAGAGTCTTCGAAAATTGGAAGCATTGAAACAGGCTGGGAAACCTGTGGATATCTTCCTCCAGGAGTTTGAATTGTTGAAGGCGGAATCGGAGATTGAAGATGCTCATGCCAAAGAGCTTCTGAAAAAGGCAATAGATTACAAAATCTATTATCAGGCGCAAATCAACACCAATGTTGATGAGCAAAATTTGACCAACACGATCGACACCTACCGAAAGTTAGGTCGTACGTTCGAACGTATCGTCGTTGAACGCGGTGCTCCAGTTCGTCAGGCACCCGCTACTGCGCCAAGGCCTTCATCATCATATCCGTATCTCCCCCCTCGTTACCCAATTGCATCACGCCCGCTCCCGCGGCCCCCCGCTCCTTATGCGGCCCCCGTTTCACTCCCACAGGCACACAGCCTGGTCGTGGAGCCCCGATGGATCTGTCGGCACAGCAAATGCCAAAACCGCCGGTGCACGGCAATTGTTTCAATTGTGATCAGCCCGGTCACTTTGCTAACGCTTGCCCGAAACCGCGCCGTCCCCGTCAGAGACAAGTGGTTATGTGGGATCCATATTCGCAACAATACATTGAGACTTCCCTGCCGTTTGACAACCGGCAGATGCCCTTCACAGATACCATCCCTGCACCCTATCCTCCCCAATCTTCCCCCTACCCCGCTGGTCCGTCCACCAGCACAAGTTACATGTCGCATCAAGCGGCATATACCAATCAAGAAGCGGAAGCGTACTGGCACGACCACATTGAGTCAGAAGCTAAGGCACAGGCAGCCGAAGCTTTAAAAGGAAGCAGCCGATGAGAGAGATGGGTTCTCAAAGGCACGGACTTAGTTTACCAAAGGGTTGTATTAGTACCGGGCCTCATGTTTCGTTTGATAATACATTGTCTTCTTCTTCTGAAAGGGCGTCCCTTAGTGGCGTGGCGACAGAAGTAAAACAATTCGTGCTTAATTTCCTTAAGGTAAATTATTCGAAAAAAGAAATCCCATCAAAAA
>JBBPTG010000304.1:0-26857 GCA_038093975.1 Chalciporus piperatus | reverse complement strand
AGCAGTTTCCAGTGCAGAACACATTTTTGTGCATGGTATGAGCTTGACTTCTTTTGAGAAGCGATCTACCACTGTCAAGATTGCATCAAAACCACGTGATTCGGGTAAACCTGTCATGAAATCCGCAGTGATGTGTTGCCAGGGTCCACCGGGGATCGGTAAGGGTTGGAGAAAACCTGCAGGTGCCTGATTTGTTCCTTTGAATTTCTGACAGGTCTGACACCGAGATACATAATTTTTTGCGACAGTGGCGAGTCCAGGCCACATGTAGGATTGTTGAATGAGTTCCAGTGTTTTCTCGTAACCGGGATGTCCTGCAACCGGTGTATCGTGGTGTAAACGGATGATGTCTATTCAGAGTATGTTATCTTCTGGAATGTATATCTGATCTTCTTCATCATAGAGTAAGCCATCAAGCTTCTCATGAATGCCCTTTTTCTGGAATTTCTGAACTTCTGTCTCAGATAATTTGTACATTGTAAGGAAGCCTCTTCGTTTGATCCATGCCCCTTCATCTGTGAGGGCGACTGTGCAGATATTTTCGGGAACAATGACCAATATTCCTTTATTGTCATTTTCAACTCCGACAGTGTGGTCTTCTCGACATGAGAGAGCGTCGGCTTTTGCCATAGAAGGTCCAGGTTTGTAAACCCAGAGCATATTGAATCTAGATAGATATTGCGCCCAGCATGCTTGTCGTTGGTTGAGATCCTGCCAGTGTCCCGTCATGAACCACTGCAGATTTGCGTGGTCGTTCCAAATCTCAAACTGGTGCCTAGCACCTTCTAGGTAATGTCGCCATTGCTCTAGTGCCTGTATGACTGAGAGCATTTCTTTGTCGGCGATAGGGTAATTCCGTTCTTGGAGTCATGAAATGAGATGAATAGGCAACCGGGTGCCATTTGTCTTCTTTGAGAATAGATAGGACTACGCCCGTTGCATAATTGGATGCATCACATTCCAAGCAAAATTGACAATCGTTATTGGGGAAGATGAGTATGGGGGCTGAGGTGAAACTCTTTTTCAGCGTATCAAATGCTATTGGACATCTGTCATCCCATACGAAGGCTTGCTCTTTCTTGGTTAGGTCATTGAGAGGACGTGCGACTTGCGTGTAATCTTGAATGAACCTTTGATAGAAGTTGGCTAAACCTAGGAAGCTTCTTACACCTTTGACGTTCTTTGGCTCTGGCCATTCTAGTATGGCTGTGACTTTAGATTGATCCATTTTTATTTCTTCTTTCCTACGATCATTCCGAGGAATTCTACTTCTGATACACGGAAATTGCATTTTTCGGGTTTCACAAATAGATTGTTTTCTTCTAGTCTCCGAAGAACTTCAAGCACAATTTTGTCGTGTTCTGTCTGATTTTCTGTTTTGGTGAAGATCATCAAATCGTCTATGTAGACGACAAGCACGTAGTGAAGATTTCATTCATCATTGCTTGGAATGTGCCGGGGAAGTTCATGACTCGGGGTTTGAAAGATCCACGGAAGCAAACAAAGACTGTATCCCCATCTGAGATCCATCTTTGTGAATAATTTAGCTCCTTTGAGCTTGTCAACAAGTTGGCTGATCAACAGCAACAGATAATTGTTTTTGACCGTGTGTTCGTATAGGTATTGGTAATCCTGTACCATGCGTTTATGTCCATCCTTTTTAGGGAGAAAGAAGACTGATGACGTTTGGGGGGATTTAGAAGGTGTGATGTAGTCCTTTTTGAGCTGATCATTGATGAAGTCGCTGACTTCCTTCTGTTCCGTTTCCAAAAGTGGTATTAGTCTACCCTTCTTGGGTTTGAACATCGCTTTTAGATCAATAGCGTGATCCCACGGTTTGCGTAAGGGCATGTGCTCTGATTCTCCTTTAGAGAACACTTTGAAGAATGTGTGGTACCATTTCCTCCATGGTCTTTTCCTTTTTATCGGGAATTTGCGTGTCAAGCGCATGAATAGCGCAGTATGCAGAATACTGGGAATCTCGTTCCTGGTGACCTGGATCTTGGATATCTAAGTTTGTCCTTTCTTGGAGTAGGGCACATGTGTGTGGGCAATGAGTCATCTTGACTGTTCCCTTACTCCAGTTAATGTCCGGATTATGATGTTTCAGCCATAAAAATTCGAGTATGAAGGTGTTCTTGCCAAGATCTGTGACTTCCACAGTGACTTTTTTGTGGTGCACTTCGTAGTCTAGCACTAGCTCAGCTGAGTGCGTAATGTAACCAGCAGAATTTCTTGTTCCGTCCACGTTGTAAAGTGGAATCGCATGACGTAACTTTGTCAAAGGAATGTGGTGTGATTTCGCCTATTGGTGGTCTATAGATATGGCATTTGCTCCTGAATCAAGGGGTGCTGTAAGTGGAATGAATGTCCGACTTGTTTCAGGACGAATCGTGATTGTGAGAAGTATTTCGTGTTCCAGCGCGAGCGAGCGCACGAAAGCATCATCTAGGATTTGTGTGGGAGAGGGGGAAGTAGATAGTGTTTTAAAGTCCGGTCCGGTCCGGTCTTTTTCCTTATTAGGAAGGCAACCGGACTGAGACCGGTTTTTTTAATTAATTAATTCAAAAGACTGGACCAAAACCGATAAAAACCGGTCTTTTGGCGGTTGCAACCGGTTTTTTGCTTAGCGTGGGAGAAACCGAAAATAGTACCGGTTCCTGGCTATAAATCGGTCCCTGGGTCAAGCGAAACGGTTCACACACCACAGAGATATGAGCATTTCAAAACAGCATGTTTTTTGTAGTGATACATCAGATATTATCAAGTTACATGTGAAGTCAAGACCAATCAGAGACTCAATTCTCAACACAGAGTAATGAAATATAGATAAACATGTAACTCAGAGAGTGTATATACATGATTGAATGAATTCTATGACATGTTAATCAATATTGTCATTGGCTAATTTCAATATTCATCAAAAAACTCAAATAACATCCATAAAGGTCCAGAAAAATCAGGAAAAATAGGGTAATACATAGGGGGTGGCTGTGCATCGGTTGCAACCGGTCTTTTTTTGGTTGCAACTGCAGTAACCAGCAACTGCAGTCCAGTTGCAATCAGTTGCGGTCCAGTCCATTTGCCAGTCTTCGTACCAGTTGCCAACTGGACTTCGAAACACTAGAAGTAGAGGAATTAAGCACCCGTGTAACACCCGGGCCGAGCCCATCAAGGACACCTCTGTCGGCAAAGTAATATTGGAAGCTAATGTGTCATCCGCATCATCATCGGTGGAGTTTTCTATTTCTAATGGTCCATAGCGAGATCCTCTTACACACCCAGATGCGTGTGAAAGAGGTTTCAGTTTTCCGACTTGTCGGTAAGAGTGATGTAGTCCTAGAACCAAGCCTTTGCTTCTTCCAGGCCCATTCCTCGGGTAGCACATACTCAATCTATTTCTTTTCCTTTGCCCTTGTTTGGCTTAGGAGTTTGGGTGCTTTTATCCTCATCCCAGGAGGTGTGCTCTTCCGTAAAGCGAACATGTCTTGGTGCTTTGTACTTTTTGCACATGTGTTTGTGCTCTCCTCTGGACCAGCCACACTCTGGGCATCTGGTCTTAGGTTCTTTGCAGTCTTTGACAAAGTGGTCCTTGCCACAGTTGAAGCATTTGGGTTTCTTAATTTGGACGGCGTCAATGTCCATTGCGTTAGGGTCACGGCTTGTGATTCTGTCTGCCGTGCCTGCTTTAATGTACGAGAATAACTCCTTCCTGTTACAGCGAGCACAGATTGCTTCAACGAAGGTTTGATAATCGTCAAATCTTCCCACATTCTCAAGTAGGAATTTGACTGATTCTTGATCTGCATTCTTTTCAAGGATCTCAATGTGATATTCATCATCCCATCCATCCATGGCTTTGTAGATCTCGAATTTGGTTATGAAATTTGCGAATTTCATATCATGCTGTTTCAAATTCATGATCATCTTGTGATGATATTCTTGTTCGTTTGATGAACGGAACCTATCCATCATCATTTTTTCGAAATCGTTCCAAGGATAGACTTTTCCTTCTAAGATCTGTGCGCGTCTGAAGTCTCCGGTGTCTCTACCTTTCATTCAGCTAAGGGTTGCCTTTATTCCCGCCATTCCAGTGAGTACCCTAATGTTTTCCGCTCACCAGGAGCGTACTCGCATCCATCATTCTTCACATTTCTTGCCTTTAGACCCGTCATATTCTCCTGAGTCTGCTATGATTTTTGATAGCTTTGGCTCAGCTGGCGGTGGTGGTACTGCCCTTCCGGGATTTGGAGGTGGAGCTGTGTTTAGCAGCGCTTTGATCTGATCTGTTGCTTGATTGAGATCATCTCATAACATTTGATTTCTAAGTTGTTCCATTGCTAAGGAGTCTGTCTGGATTTCTAAGAAAAGCCTGAGCTGTGCTCCTAGAGACTCAACTGAACTTGAACCAAACACAACCAGTTGTGTTCGGTCTTGGTCTTGGTCTTTTGTTTTGACAGAAATTCAAAGACAAAAAAAAACCAGTTGCAACTGGTGCACAGCCACCCCACATGTATTACCATATATTGCCCTATTTTTCCCTATTTCTCCTGATTTTTTATGATCTTATTTGAATTATTTGATGAATATACAAGTAAAATGTTGAATATAGTAGCTAATATACCACATAGTTCATTCTATCACATCATTATATACTTCTTGTATGATAAATATATGTCAATTATGTGTATATATCATCAATCCATACTGTCATCAAGTAAAAAGCTGGTCTTTTGAAAACTGATTGCAACTGATATAAAGACCGAAGGCAACTGGTTGTGTTCAGTTTCAGTTCAGTTTAACTGACTTTTGCCAAAGTAGGCAACCAGTTTTGCTCCAGGACCTGAGTGATGGTAAAGGGTCTTTTTTTGTTTCAGGGCGAACTTTGAAGAAGGAAGGGATCATTTGAGGTTTCTTGCTGCTAGCCAGACTTTGTCTTTGCTGGTGAACAGTTTGAACTTATGTCAGGCTGCCATGACTTGTCTAGTGAGTGCATGTGAGGCTAATGCTTTGTCTCTGATAGCAGTAGCGTTTGAAGGTCCAGCCCTAGGACCGTCAAAAGACTGGCAACCCAACCCAACTTTAACTGTCAGCAACCGTTATTTGCAACTGGTTGCAACTGGTCTTTGTCAGTCTTGGTCTTGATTGCTCGATTCAAAAAGACTGATTGAACTGGCAAAAGACCAGTTGCGACCGGTCTTTTTAAGAACCGAGTACTAAGGACAGGGGGTAGCATACCATTCAACAAAGCCTATGGATGTGTACATGATATCACGACAGCTCAATAACCTCTACTGAATCTTCAGACTGATCAAGCAAAGCCAACTCCTCATCAACAGCAAACAACTCCTTGAACTCGTCCATCCAAATTTCCTCCATAAGGTCTGAGTTCATTCGCGAATGATCAACAATGTTATGCCGCCATGCATGCTTCAAAACTTGTATTTCCTCAAACCTTTCTGCACTCAAACATGAACGGCGGTCAGTTGCAATCTCGCCACCGGACGAGAATAGCCACTCACACGGAACAGACGAGGCAGGAATTGCACAGATGTCTTGTGCAATTTTCGCGAGTACTGGATATTCAGATCCGTGTGTCTAGATTATATTGAGCATGCAAATAGCTAACACGAGAAAGCCACTCACCGACCACCATTTGACGACATCCATGTTCTTCGTCACATCAGGCAACAAGGTGTTGAGGTAGCAACACAGCTCAGCCGGCCAGCCCAAACCTTGTCCACCCTTGAGACATGTCTCCTCGATGAGCGCTCGCCGGTGTCGGTCAAATTCTGACTCGATTGATGATTGTGACTCCGCAGACGGAGCTGGGGGTTTTGCGGATTCAGCAATGCGAGGCTTTTCTGTACTTGCTTGACATTTCCCTGCCAATTCTTTGGCTTCTGTCCAGTATTCCTCCATCATGGTTTCAATCTTCATGGCCTCATCATGCCAGTTGACTGCATTAGGATTTCCCGCAGCATGCACATCCCTGTGCCTGTTCCTCGGCTCCACCCCATTGCAGCTTGATGTAATCCATTTTTTAGTATGGGTGTAAAACTAGAAATATTTTTAATACAGATCGTAAGAGAATAGATCACCCTTACCGAGCACGAGAACATACACGGGTTTGTCATCGAATCGGTTGTAGTACTTGTTGAGCTTATCGAGGCTGTGGCGAATTCCGGGCTGATATAGTGTAAACTTCGAGAGTCGTTCTTTGTGTTCCCATGCGGTTTGGATCTCTTCGAAGGTGGGAATGGCACGGAAAAGTGTTGGCAGCTCTTCATCCGAAAAGTACTGTTGTAAATCATTGGCATCCTACTCGAGTATGAGTTAAATTATATAAACAGTGGGGATAAACATACTGATATAATGGTATGTGTATCGTTGATCCGTTCCCAGTCGGCCGCTCGGAGTGAGAACACCGTCCATGGAATGCGCTTGACAACTTGGCCATTGCATCTGACCGCTGTGATCGGCATAAAGTGTGTCGGCCAAAGCGAGAAACAGGTTGATCACCTGGGGGAGTTCATGTGATCGTCCGAGCATGCCCTCGGCTGTGCCCCATCAGATATTGTTGTGTAGGGGGATTGTAAGTGCCAGCTGGATGCCGCAGTTGGTTTGGAGAGTTTGGAAGTATTTGATGTGTTGTCCAGATGACTGTATCTATTGAAGTGTTAGTCAGTATGAATGAATGGTGTAAATTGTATATGTACCTTAATAGCAAGTGTTCATATTGCGGTGACGACATCAAGCGAGTCTCCAAGGACTCTGTTGTTGGAAAGTGTCTGATAAAACTCCCAAATGGCGGTTGCGGTCTCAACGGAGCCAATCTTGGTGATAAAAGACATAATATCAATGATGGCGAGGTTAAGGACATGCGCGAGGCAAGGCAAGTATTGCTTTGAGGGATCGACACTGTAGATGCGGCGCTTGTGGAGAGACCGCTCGATGACATCACGTGTCGTGTCGTTATTGCTTGTGTTGTCTGCCGTAATACAAAGTAGCTTGGATGAGGTTGTGGAGGTGATACCGACCCGGTCACAGAGCACAAGAAAATAGCGCCCAATATTCTCGCCTGTGTGTGCTCCTGAGATGCCCTGGAAGGCAACAACCTGAGAACGAAGCGACTATCTCTTTGTCTTGGCCTTTTTGGTAAGGTCATTCAAGGGACGAGCAATGTCAGCAAAGCCCTGAATAAAACATTGATAGAAGTTAGCCAATCCTAAAAAGGACTGAACACCCTTCACTGAGTTGGTGCCAGCCAATCCAGAATAGCCTGCACCTTCGAATTGTCCATCTCTACACCTTGCTGGGAAATAACCATACTCAAGAAATCTACAGATTCTACTGCAAAGCTACACTTTTCTGGTTTTATGTAGTGTTTCAAAGTCCAGTTGCAGGACCGCAAAAAGACCGGCAACCGAACCGAACCGACATCGGTTGCAACCGGACTGCGGTTGCCAGTTGCCAGATTTTCTGGTATGTATTGGTCCGGTTGCCATGAAAATCTGAAAAATAAAAGACCAGTTCAAGACCGGTTGCAACCGGTTGCATCACGGACCGGTTGTAGGTTGTCATCTGACCCATTTTCACGCTGATGCGCTCCTGGCGCATCTGCGCATTCCATGTATTTCTACATTTTCTGATGGTTTTCCTCGTTTTAAAATGTTTTAATAATTATTTTCTGTCGTGTTCCCATGCAGATGCGCCCTGGGCGCATCTGCGCGTTTTTGACAATATTAAAAACATTGTTTTTTTCAGCTTAAAATCTCATATATTTACAACTAAGACCAAAATATGTATAGTAGATCGGTCTTTTAAGACAACCGGTTGCAACCGGTTCGGTTGCCCAGGTCTGGCCATGGCAACCGGTCTTTATCGGTTTTGGTCCGGTTGCTTGAAATTTGACAAATAAAAAGACCGGTCCAGGTCCGGTTGCCTCAGAACTTGGTCTAAAAACTGGACTGGACCGGACTTTTAAACACTAGTTTTACGTAAAGATCGTTCTCTCTGAGACTTTGCAATATGGTTTTAACTATTTCTAGGTGCTCTGCTCTAGTTTTTCCGAACGTAAAGATCATAAGATCGTCAATACAGATAATAAGAACCCCATGAAGATTGCTAAAAAATCGTTAATCATTTGTTGGAACGTGGGGGGAGAGGCCGTAAGTCCGAAATACATAATAATTGGTTCGTAAGCACCGAATGGATTAACGAAAGCCGCGTTCCATTGGTCACATTCTTGTATTCTAACATTATTGTATCCCCAACGGAGGTCCATTTTTGTAAACATATCAGCTCCTTTGAGCTGGTCAATATGTCCGGAAATGAGGGGAAGGGGGTAAGCATTCTTGATAGTTCCCTCATTTACATCAGGAAAAACACCCTATGCCATAGATGGCTATAGGTTGCTATTTGTGCACATATGATGCACAAAGTACCATGATGCTATTTGATGCTATATGAGTCTATTTCTGATGTACTAAAATACTTTGGTGCTATTTGTATGCCATATGATGCACTATAGTTGGGTCCTTTTCCCTTTTTGCCATATGGCCCATAGTGCACAAATAACATCAAATAGCATCAAATAGCATCAAATTTTGTCATATGGTGACATATGGCATAGGTCATTTTTCCTGATGTGCGTAACAGTAGTCCATAACTAATCTCTTTTTATCAATAAAGAAAACAGGAGATGTTTGAGGGGATTTCGACGGACGAAGATATCCTTTCGATAACTTCTTATCGATGAACTTTTTGACGCCATCTAGTTCCTGTTCGGACATCGAAATCACCCGTCTCTTCTTGGGAACAAAATCAGGCTTGAGATCTATTGCATGGTCCCACGCCTTTCAGGTAGGCATACGCTCACTCTCTTGCTCTGAGAAGACATCTAAGTACTCGTGGAGTTCTACTGGGACTTTTTCTGTGAGCCCCGCCTCAAACACTCGGTGAATAGAAAAGGAACATTTCAAATGATAGTTAACCACTTTGCACTGATTAGTACAGTGTGTGAATTTTACTTGTTTGGCTACCCAATCGATTTCAGGGTTGTGCCTTTCAAGCCAATCATAGCCGTGTGTGCCAAGTACAGAAACAAAAGCGTCCATATGCTCGAAATGTCCATTGTGTCCCAAAACAAGTGAAATCTTGTGAGTGACACCACCTATCACTCCCTCTGAGCCGTCAGCGTTGTACACTGGAATAAGAAAAGGAAGTTCTTCCAGTGTCTGTTATGCCGCTTGTACCGGGTAGGTCAAAGCGTAGACGCAAAAGCCTAGTCAAAGACAAGGGTTTCAAAGGTAGCCTAACGATGGGATGTCTACGTTAAGGCCTAGCGTCTGTTCAAGAGTGGGACGGTGACTCTCAGAGGGTTCAAGGGAAATGAGGAGTAACCAGGCTAGATTGTGTAGGTCTAACTTAAGGTTACAGGAGGAGATTCGAGGGTTTATGTAGGTAAAGGGACATGTTAAGGGCAGGCATAGAAGGAGTTGGAATAGGTAAGAATGAGCTATGATGAATAAGAATGAGTCATGCTCAGTAATCATATGAGTCAGCGATGACGGACGAAGTGTAGAAGTTGAAAGAACACGAGAGAACATTCGCTGACTAAGACAAAGTGAGAAACAAGAGGCCTAGGCGGGACTCGAACCAGCGACTAGGACTTAGTACAAGGTAAAGGAAAAGGAAAGAATGGGAAATCGTAACATTACCCCCGTACTAGAATCAAGTCATCGACGAAGATAAGACAAAGTCAAAAATCTCTACCATACATCCCGGGTGACCCAGTCATTTTTGCATACGCGACCTCGTCGTGAGGGTCGTCACCATCCCAAACGGACTCGTCATCGCTGTGGGTGGCGGTGGTAACTCGCGGGTTCGAAATCCTGGTGTATAAGGGAGTGGTTCGTCTAAGACCTCTATGGGAATTCCTTGGTCGATGGGAATTGGAAGAGGAAGAGGAGGTGGAGGATGCTTGGCGGGTACGCCGAAGTGGGCAACGACTCTGAATGTGCCCCGGGGACCAGACAAGACACATGGGACATTGATATACGGGCAGTCGACACGAAAATGCCCAAGGCGGTGGCATACGAAGCAGGCATCATTGTACCTGGGATGTGTGGAAGGTAAGACGGTAGTGCCGTGGCGTAGTCGTTGTTCCTCATGGTGGTTTCGCTCGACTCGAAAGAAGACAGCTTCCTCTTCGGAATTAAGAGGGGAGCTAGAAGCGGATGGAGTAGAAATAGTCAAAGTAGGAATACCAATGACCGGTGGGGCGGAGTGACTAGCGACAGCCGACTCTCGTAGGTAGCGGTCGAGGTCGTCGAGGAACTCAGGCATTTGTAACTCATAGAGCGCAATGCTGAGATTGGCGGTGAGGTCTGCTTGGATATTGCGAAGGAGTTCGACCTCCCTGGAGGCTCTGTGGACAAGGGATAGCGTGGGGAGTAGGCCAGAAAGGCGGGTGGCTCCGTGGTAAGCACGGTAAAGTGCGAAGAGTGGGGACCCAAGGTCCAAGTGAGCGCTGATGGGGATGGCCAGGCGCGAGTCAAGGAGATAACGAGACATCCTATCCATGATTGTGGTGTCCATGAGTTCATCACGGAGACGATGAGCGGAAAGAGGAAGGTCGACGGAGACGACCGGGGGGGCAGAGGTATTGGCGAGGGAAGTTGGAACGGCAACTTCTTCCCTAGGGGTTTCCCAGCCATTGCTCCAGCCGGCATCAGCGGCGATGGAGTAACTGTGTGTGGGAGGACGAGTAGAGGACATAGGCAACGACGAGATGGGTAGACCAGGTGGATAAGTGGGAGAAGATAAGGGGGACGAAGTTAAAGAGGAGACAGAAGAGATAGTAGTAGAGTCTATAGTAACAGAGGGGGTAGTGGGAGCGGACATGTTTTATCGACGAGTTTTTCGTTTGACAGAAGATGGAGATCTTGAGGAAGAAGGGAAGGCGGATGGATGAGCTTTCTTATCGTTTTCAAGAATGTCCTTGGCGTGGGTAAGGTCCGCTTCTTTAAGCCAGCGGTCTTCGTCAGCAGTATATCCTTTCCAGCGAACCAGGTACGAGTGGCGTCCAGAGAAACTTCGGTGTCGGAGAATCTTTTCAATCTCATACTCTTCTTCGTCTTCTATCAAGTCAGGTGGTGGGGCCGGGAAGTTCGGTCCGTGGACGGGGTTTTCGCGATAGGGTGATAACAGAGAAGCATGAAACACGGGGTGGATCTTCCACGTTTGTGGAAGGCGGAGTTTATAAGACAGCGGAGATAGGACCTGTGTAATGGTAAAGGGTCCTTCTCGTTTCGGGGCAAACTTTGGGGAGGTAAGGGATCGTTTGAGGTTTCTTGCCTCTAGCCAGACTTTGTCTCCTTTGGCAAATGGTTTGAACTTCTGTCGAGTTCGTGCGGACATCACTTGTCTGGCAAGCTCGTGCGAGGTGAGTGCTTCGTCTCTGGCAGCAGTGAGGGAGTGAAGGCGAAGTTCGACAGCGAGAAGAGCGGAGTCGGCAATCACCGAAGGAAGGGGACGGGGTTCATATCCCATCATGAGATAGAACGGGGATTTGCCGGTGACAGAGTGGGGTCGATGATTGTGTGCGAATTCAGCATGGGAGATAGAATCAGCCCATTAAAATGGTCAAACAATTTATTGCTTTCGTCCGCACACAGTACAATGCCAAAGTAAAGGCTTGGAAATCCGATGCCGGAGGCGAATATACCTCCAAGGCATTCACGGAATACATGCGCGATGAAGGCATCCGTATTCAACAGTCCGCCCCATACGCACATCAGCAGAACGGGCGTGCGGAACACTTAATCCGTACATTAATGGACAAAGCACAGGCGATGCGTTTACACGCTTGCCTACCCGATTCTTACTGGGAATTCGCGATTCTGCATGCATCCCATGTGTACCACCGTACACCAATGGCTAGGTTGAATTGGAAGACCCCTATGGAGAAACTTACAGGGGAACAATCCTCCGTCTCCCACCTAAGAGTATTCGGATGTGGTGCATACGTGCATCTTCCCGATGAAACAAGGAAAGGGAAATTACAACCGAAGTCCCAATTAATGATTTATCTCGGTGTTGCCCCTGGTAGTGAGCGCAACTACATTTTCATGCGCCTTAACAACTCCATGCACACGTCAGCACATGCCATCTTTGATGAGCATCTGTTTCCTAAGTGTTCCGGTGCACGCCCTCACAGGCCTGTAAGTCACCCACCCACTGAAACACATCGACACACCGATGATGAAAACGAGTCTACAGACTCTGACTCTTCTGACAATCAGTCTGATGCGGTTAAACCCGCCCCTGATCCCCAGCCAGCATGCCCGGAAACCCCACCGGCACCTCCGCCTGCACCTCCTGTGACACCGCCATCTGCTCGTCCACCAGTTGGACCACCTGATGCCCCACCTCGCCGATCTCAACGTGAACGCCGACCCCCTACTCGACCTGGGAACGTCTATGGCGAAGATCATCATCATCCTTTACAACAAATTAAGGACATTGAGAAGAGATCTCGCTGGGAAAAACTAATTGGACACGGCGAACCATCACGAGAACCGCAGCGTGAACAACCGATCCCAGGTTCCATGCCCGACTCTAATCCTTCGGAAGACGAGATCGAACGCATAACCAGGGAAGGGGGAGAGGCATTGATTAACTATCTTTGCTCTCGTGCTTATATTCCGGATGAAATGAGTAATCCCAACTATCACAAATGGAAATTCTGTGATATACTCAAACTTCCTGCCGAGGAACAAACACTCTGGCGACAAGCCTGTGAAACAGAGCTTCAGATGCTCAAAGATTGCAAGGTTTATGGGATTGTAGATCGTCCAGCTGACCGTAAGATCATTAAAAATTGCTGGGTATTCGACGTCAAGTCTGACGGTCGTAAACGCGCTCGCCTAGTAGCCAAAGGCTTCTCACAGGTTGAAGGCATAGACTACGATCAGATCTTCTCCCCAGTTGTACGATACGAAACGGTGCAGTGTATGCTCGCCCTTTCTACACTTGAGGACTGGTACATCACCGGCCTCGACGTACGATCTGCCTATTTATACGGCAAACTGGAAGAGGAACTCTATATGGAGTTTCCTGAGGGTTTTACGCCACCCGATAAAAAAGGCAAAGTCCTAAGATTACTACGTGCTATATATGGCCTCAAACAAGCAGGATTATCCTGGTGGCGCACATTAGACAAATCTATGGCTGAACTTGGCTTCACAAGGCTCAAGACTGATGCCGGCCTGTTCATATACCACAATGGAAATGATATTGTCATTGCGATTGTTTACGTTGATGACGCCCTCTTCTGTGGACCTAATAAAGCTGTCGTAAACAAGCTAAAGGCCACATTCATGAAGACATGGGAATGTCGAGACCTCGGGGAACCTACAGAGTTCCTTGGGATGAAACTTCGTCGAGAAGGTAAAAAGCTGCACATTGATCAGTGCAAATACCTCGACAAGGTGCTTGAACGCTTCGGCATGATGAATGCTAAAGCCGCACCCACTCCACTTCCTCAGGGTTATTACCCAGAGAAGAATGTTGCCCCCGTTAACTTCGAATTGCGGACACGCTTTCAAACGGTGATTGGCTCGTTATTATACCTGATGTTAGGTACACGTCCAGACATCGCCTATGCAGTTACCCAACTTGCAAGGCAATCCGCCAATCCTACTAAGGAGCACCTGGATAGGGCCATGTACGTATGTCGATACCTCATTGGTACTCGTCAATACTCCCTTACCTTTAATGGTGCATCTGGCAATGGCATTTTTGCCTGTACCGACTCTGATTGGGGCCAAGACCCCATCACAAGACACTCGCAGACAGGATTTTTCCTGAAACTTGCGGACGGTGCTTTCCTTTGGAATTCGCACTTGCAGAGCTCTACCGCCCTCAATTCTACGGAAGCTGAGTATATGGCATTGAGCGATTGCACACGACAAGTATCCTGGATACACCACATGTTCTCTGAACTAGGTTATAAGCTAAAAGCTATACCAGTCTGTGGTGACAACCAAGGATCACTATTCATGGGTGAAAATCCCGTTACCGAGAAGCGTAATAAACATATTCCACTACGGTACTTCTTTATACGTGACGCCGTAATGAAGTGGAAAGAAGTAGAACTCTTCTACATCCCTGGAACTGACAATCCAGCGGATATGTTGACAAAGAACCTCGGACATGTCAAATTCGAGAAGTTCCGCTCTGAACTCGGTCTGGTATTCTACACCAGTTGATCTCGCCGATACCTATCGTGCGGAAGTCCTCATTTATGCTTACGTGTCTCCGTACACTTAGCAAGGGGGAGTGTTGAACATAGCGTACATTCTTAGTATAGAAGGTATTTACCACGCTTGTTCTATATCACATTCGGACTCAGTCGATCTGAGTTCCAATACAACTTGACTTGTAACCACAACGTTCGATGTTACCAACAACCTCAACACTAGGTAAGTCACCAGAAGTAGTTCCTCATCGGAACCCTCTCAACAATGACATGTTAATCAATATTGTCATTGGCTAACATCAATATTCATCAAAAAACTCAAATAACATCCATAAAGGTCCAGAAAAATCAGGAAAAATCAGGGAAAATAGGGTAATACATAGGGGGTGGCTGTGCATCGGTTGCAACCGGTCTTTTTTTCGGTTGCAACTGCAGTCTTTTGATCTCGAATGCCGGCAACCGGCAACTGCAGTCCAGTTGCAATCAGTTGCGGTCCAGTCCAGTTGCCAGTCTTCGTACCAGTTGTCAACTGGACTTCGAAACACTAGACGCGGACGCAATCTACTCCCTGCTTCGTGGTCTCCCGACGACTGGGCTCTGGCTGATGGTGAGAAAGACCAGCGAGATGGAGATGCAGCACAACCATGAGCTGCTCCTCAGTGTTCAGGCCAGTGCATCCCCATCTGCGAGCCAAGGCGGCCCACTTCGCAACATGCAATCTTTTTCCAGTCTGCGCAGCCCCACGACTCCCATCAACCGTCTCAACACTGTGACTCCTGGGTCCAACAACCCCTTCGCCCCGGCCGCAGGGCCATCCATCACCCCCTGATGTGTAGCAGCTCGATGGTCCGTCAGTACAGCTTCCAGGATGCGGTCACCGTGATCATCAACGAGGCGACTCAGTTGTTGAGTGAGGCCAAGCTTCCCAGTCCTGGATCTAAATACGTGAATGCGAGCATGCCTGTGCGCTCTGCTGGGGGTGCAGCAGCACGGTGAAGCTCAACCCTGTTATGACTGGGTCACAACACAGCGGGGACTTAAGGCGACACTAAGCCTTGCGAAGGAATATGCTGAGTACTAAAGCTTAATTGTGGTGAAGCAACAAATGGATTAGACTGGGGTCTGTGATAAATACAGGGCTACTTATATACTATTGAGAAGTGTGCACAGACCAACAGCCGAATAAGGAAATCACAAAGGGAAAGATAGATAAGGTAAATGGAACGATGATAAGAAAAGGTACCAGGCACAGATTAGGGTCTAGGCCATGACATCATTGCTGACTCATCTAAGTCTGGACCTTTGTCACATGACCTGATTATGTAATAGATTATGTAATGCTACAGGGACTACCGGAGCGGATAAAAATGAATCCGGCTTGACCCCTAAGTTGTAGATAGTGTTTAAAAGTCCGGTCCGGTCCAGTCTTTTGCCTTTTTAGGAAGGCAACCGCAACCGGACCGATTTAATTAATTAATTAATTCATTTGGACCGGACCAAAACCGATACAAACCGGTATTTTGCAGTTGCAACCGGTTTTTCGCTTAGCGTGGGAGAAACTAAAAATAGTGTCAGTTCCTGGCTACAAATCGGTCCCTGGGTTAAGCAAAATGGTTCATACGCCGTGGAGATATGATTATTTTAAAATTGCATGTTTTTTGCACTGATATCTCAAATGTCATCAATTGCATGTCAAGGCAAGATCAATCGTGGACTCAATTGCCAATGCAGACTGACAAAATATACACATGTATGTGTCTTAAGGAGTGTATATATAGGTTATAGAGTGAATTATGTGACATAACAATCAATATCTTTCAATGTAACTTCAATATCCATCAAAAAAATCAAATAACATTCATAATGGTCCAGAAAAATCAGGAAAAATCCGGAAAAATCAGGGAAAATAGGGTAGTACATAGGGGGTGGCTGTGCATCGGTTGCAACCGGTTTTTTTGCGGTTGCAACTGCAGTCTTTTCATCTCAAAAGTCGGCAATGAGCAACTGCAGTCCAGTTGCGATCAGTCCAGTCCAGTCCAGTTGCCAGTCTTTTACCAGTTGCGCAACTGGACTTTGAAACGCTAGTTGTAGACAAAGTCCAGAGTTCGAATACCGTTGTAGGCAAAAGTTTGAAAAGTTTTTAAATACTATAACAAACCCTGCCATGGGTCTGCGTTGCACGAGGAACAATCCCTCCAGGACATACTGCACCATGCTGGGCAGCGCTGAGCTGAAGAGGTCCAATCATGATTATGATTAGTGTTTCAAAGTCCAGTTGCAGGACCGCAAAAAGATCGGCAACCGAACTGAACCGACATTGGTTGCAACCGGACTGCGGTTGCCAGTTGCCAGACTTTCTGGTATGTATCGGTCCGGTTGCCATGAAAATCTGAAAAATAAAAGACCGGTCCAAGACCGGTTGCAACCGGTTGCATCACGGACCGGTTGTACGTAGTCATCTGACCCATTTTCACGCTGATGCGCTCCTGGCGCATCTGCGCATTCCATGTATTTCTACATTTTCTGATGGTTTTCCTCGTTTTAAAATGTTTTAATAATTATTTTCTGTCGTGTTCCCATGCAGATGCGCCCTGGGCGCATCTGCGCGTTTTTGACAATATTAAAAACATTGTTTTTTTCAGCTTAAAATCTCATATATTTACAACTAAGACCAAAATATGTATAGTAGATCGGTCTTTTAAGACAACCGGTTGCAACCGGTTCGGTTGCCCAGGTCTGGCCATGGCAACCGGTCTTTATCGGTTTTGGTCCGGTTGCTTGAAATTTGACAAATAAAAAGACCGGTCCAGGTCCGGTTGCCTCAAAACTTGGTCTAAAAACCGGACTGGACCGGACTTTTAAACACTAATTATGATGATTGCTTCAGGGTCGGAGGTGGCATGGAGGGACAGGCTCTCTGGCAGAAGGGAAAGTCGTCCAAAGGGGGGAGGGGCAGGGTCAGGTTGCTGCTGTTGCAACCCCCGCTCCCGCTATGATGAACGCCAATGCTGCCTCTGCTGTGCCAGCCTCATCCGTGCAGCCTGGCCAGAGTCTGGCTGCGGCTGCAGTCGGCCATTTTCGTCACCTGTCCTGCGCCATTATTCGTGAAATACCCACGGCTGGCGAGTCAAATGTCAACCTTCTCGTCCACTTGGCGTTTTCCACCATCCTCGACTCTGGCACGACTAGCCACCTTGTTCACGACAAGAGTCTCTTCTGGAACTACACCTCGGATCCCAGCGTGCAGATGCGGACGGCGAACCACGGTACCCTCGCCACTGAAGGGCGCGAAGATTGTGTTGTGATGCTTACCATTGGAGGAAAGCAGATTCTGCTCCAGCTTCACAACTGCCTCTATGCCCCCATCGCCGTGCTAAATCTCATGTCCATTGGGAGGATGATCAGTAAGGGCTGGGAGCTTTGCTTCAAGGGGAACCCTGGTCGCTGCGAGATGCTGCATCGAGGAGATCACCTGAGGGATGTTCCCATGTCCGGAAACTTGTGCCATCTCAATATGGAATTTCTTTGTCCGTCGTCTCCCGATAGTGTTTTAAAGTCTGGTCTGGTCTGGTCTTTTTCCTTATTAGGAAGGCAACCGGACCGAGACTGGTTTTTTTAATTAATTAATTCAAAAAGACTGGACCAAAACCGATAAAAACCGGTTGCAACCGGTTTTTTGCTTAGCATGGGAGAAACCAAAAATAGTACCGGCCCCTGGCTATAAATCAGTCCCTGGGTCAAGCGAAACGGTTCACACGCCACAGAGATATGAGCATTTCAAAACAGCATGGTTTTTGTAGTGATACATCAGATATTATCAAGTTACATGTGAAGTCAAGACCAATCAGAGACTCAATTCTCAATGCAGACTAATAAAATATAGATAAACATGTAACTCAGAGAGTGTATATACATGATTGAATGAATTCTATGACATGTTAATCAATATTGTCATTGGCTAATTTCAATATTCATCAAAAAAACTCAAATAACATCCATAAAGGTCCAGAAAAATCAGGGAAAATAGGGTAATACATAGGGGGTGGCTGTGCATCGGTTGCAACCGGTCTTTTTTTCAGTTGCAACTGCAGTCTTTTGATCTCAAATGCCGGCAACCAGCAACTGCAGTCCAGTCTAGTTGCCAGTCTTCGTACCAGTTGCCAACTGGACTTCGAAACACTATCTCCCGAGCGCGCGTCTGTCGCAGCCAAATTTACGGCCTTTGTCCCTACAAAGCTCACCTGGGACGTATGGCATGCGAGGCTCGGGCACATGGGGGGAAAGATGTCTCAGACACTACCTGCGCGCATGGAGCGGGTTGCAGTGGATTCTCCCCTCTCTCAATCATGATGCAAGTCTTGCATCATTGCCAAGCACCCTCACGAGCCCTACATTGTTTCCGCTTCCCCTCCCAGCACGGCTTTCTTGGAGCTCAT
This sequence comes from Chalciporus piperatus, assembly GCA_038093975.1. Lineage (NCBI taxonomy): Eukaryota > Fungi > Basidiomycota > Agaricomycetes > Boletales > Boletaceae > Chalciporus > Chalciporus piperatus. Next base: position 8,155 of record JBBPTG010000304.1, on the reverse strand, counting down.
TCACTCGGACATCTGTGGGCCTTTCCCGACCCAGACCATCCACAGAAAGTGCTATTTCATTATCTTCCTTGATGACTTCACGAACGCCATCAACATCCAGATGCTCGCCCCACACGATCAGGTGTTCGAGGCCTGGAAGATCATTGAGGCACGTTGGGAGAACAAGTTCAACGCGCGAGTGAAGGCGCTGCAGACTGACAATGGGGGCGAGTACGTCAGCGCTGCATTCGAGACTCACTTGCGGGATCGGGGGGTCGAGCATCGCAAGTCAATCAGCTATGCGCATCAGCAGAACGGAAAAGCAGAGCAGGCCATCCGCACAATCGAGGGTAGGGCTCTGGCCATCCTCTCCCAGGCACGACTCTCAGCCGGGTACTTTGGGGAGGCTATACTCCTCGTTGGTTACCTCTGGAACCTCTCCGTGATCGCTTTCTGCTGGAAGGACTTTCTTCGAGATGCTATACGGTTATCGGCCAGATGTTTCCCACTTACGAGTCTTTGGCGCGCGTTGCTTCGTTCGCATTCCCCCCGAGCAGCAGATCAAGAATGGAGATCACTCGAGGGAGGCCATTTTTATGGGCTACCCAGATGGTGTAAAGGGCTGGTGCTTGCGTGACATTGTCACCGGGGCTTTTTTCAACTCGTGTGATGTCATATTCGACGAGAACTCTGTCATTGACCGTATCGACAGTTCTGAGCCCTTGAGACGCCCAACGACTTCTGCTGGGCTAGTATTCAACTCCCCTTCTCCCACTGCAGTTTCCAGCTGCTCCAATTCGCCTGTCTCGGCTCACGGGGATTGGGAGCTGATCTCCACCCCATCGTCTTCCCCTCTCTCTTCCCCTCTCTCTACTCTGGTGTCTTCACCTCTCTCGTCTCCACCCTTGTCTGCTCTCTCAGGCTCAGCTCCAGTCACCGTGGTCGACCTTGTCCCACGTCGCTCTGGCCATGATCGTCATCTCACCGAGCATGGGGAACAGTATGAGGCTCACTTGCAACATCAGCGTGACCGTTTGGCAGTGCAACATGAGTCCCGGCGGTGAGGGGGTGTTCCCCTCTTGATGGCTGGGCCCGAGGGGGTGCTTCCACTCATCACAGAGTCTTCGGTTGACGAGTCACACGACGATGAACAACAGGTCAATTTGATAATCATTGAGCATGCTCACCTCTCGATTCGAAGCAACCATCGCAGAAATCCCAAGGACCCGGGCTACGACATGCAGGTTCCACCAGCCACATTTGATGAGGCGATGAAACGGGGCGACCAGGAGGACTGGATGGGGGCGATAAAAACAGAGCTTGGTCTTATGGAGGAGATGAAGGTTTGGGAGCTGGTTGAGCCGCCCCCTGGACGAAAGCTTGTGGGAAACCGGTGGGTGTTCGAGTTCAAGAACAATGATCTCAAGGGGGGATCCAAGTTCAAGGCACGGCTCGTCGCACAGGGGTTCTCCCAGGTCGTGGGTGTCGACTTTCATCAGACCTATGCGCCAGTCGCGCGTCAGTCCTCCATAAAGTTACTCATCGCAATCGCTGCGAAATTTGACTGGGAACTAGATTGCTTCGACGCTAAGTGAGCATTCCTGCACGGGAAGCTGAAGGAAGACATCTATATGAAGCAACCCCGCAGATTCAAGCGGTACAATGCTGCCGGGGTACTATTGGTCTGTCGCATGCTCTCGTCGTTGTACGGACTGAAGCAAGCTGCGCTGGACTGGTACGAGCTGCTATGCTCTGTTCTGGTTGATCTGGGCTTCCGCAAGTCTGGGGTGGACCTGGCGGTCTTCATCTACGAGAAGGCTATTCATAATGGGCAGAAGATCACCTGCATCATTGCTTGGCACGTCGACGACGGGCTTGGAGCAAGTAACCATCGCCCGTTCCTCGACTGGGTTAAGGGCAAGATCAGGGACCAATTCGGGATCAGCGACATGGGCGCGGTGACGATGTATCTCGGGGTTGAGATCGAGCGCAACCGGCTCACTCGAGAGATCTGAATTCACCAGGAATCCTACATCTGTTATCTCTGTGAAGAGTACGGCCTCCAGGATGCCAATCCCATCTCACTGCCCATGGATCCGAACCACCCATTTGGGCGGAATACCGACATCTTTCCCGTTGTCCTCAACCTCGAGCATGCATATTGCAAGGTTGTCGGTGAATTGATCTACCTGTCAACTTGCACTCGTCCCGACATAGCGCACGCCGTGCAACGACTCTCCCAGAACTGCTCTTTCCCAGAGCCGAAGCATTTCACGGCGGCACGGAGGGCTGTTTGCTATCTCAAAGGGACTCAGGCGCTACGCATGCACTTCGGGAATCCGAACGTGGACCACGCTCCTCACGCTTTCAGCGACTCGGATTGGGCGAACTCGTCCGAGGATCGGGTCTCTATCACAGGATTCGTATGGTTCTATTACGGGGGCCGGTTGCTCACACGTCCAAGAAACAGCAGACCCATGCTTTGTCTTCTGCAGAGGGGGAATACATGGTGCTCGCTGCATGCATCCAGGAAGGTCTCAATCTTCGCGCCCTCCTGAGCTCTCTCGGTCTTCCTCCGGACGGCGTCTTTCGCGTTCACGCAGACAACACCGTGGGGATCAGTCTTTCCTCCACTGCGTCAAACCATTCGCGCACCAAGCACATTGATGTGTGGTAGCACATATCCACCGGCTCGTTCACCCTCCAATGGGTCCCGACTCGTCAGAATGTTGCGGACGCCTTGACGAAGTTGCTTCCGCATGCTGCGTCCGTCGATCACCGGGCCTCCCTTTCCATCGTGTCTCACTGAGGGGGTGTGTTGGACTCTTATCGTTATCCCTATACCATGATCTTGATGCCATTGACCATGTGTGCTAATCCTTATCTTGATACCAGCACTCTTCTTGGAGCTATTCCTTTACCTAGTTCAGCTCGACACTTCTCGTTATCTTTACCATCGTGCTTCGCTCTCATGTGATAGACTTTGTTATATTCTTGACCATAGTTCATTTCTCGTCCCTCAGTTCATCTTGCTCACACAACGACTAAGGTACATTATTGTTGTCATTACATGAGCACTCAACTCACGACAACCTACCATTAGTGTTTTTGTCATAGGTAGCTTGAATTTAGTTCATCTTGCTCACACGACGACTGAGTGTTTTTGTCATAGTCCTACAGGACCAGGGTTATTGATTCGCAAATGATTGTCGAGCCAGGTGCGCGGGTTGGTTAGGTGATCAATGGAGGCACAGTGAAGGGATTCGCCCGAGGCTGAACATTCAGTAACTGGGACAGCGAAGGAAATGACTGAAAGGCCGTTATGGTCGGCTGAATGAGAAACATTGGAAAACGTGATATGGGTGTTTGAGTAGTGTTTCAAAGTCCAGTTGGCAACTGGTACGAAGACTGGCAACTGGACTGGACCGCAACTGATCGCAACTGGACTGCAGTTGCAACCGAAAAAAAGACCGGTTGCAACCGGTTGCAACCGATGCACAGCCACCCCCTATGTATTACCCTATTTTCCCTGATTTTTCTGGACCTTTATGGATGTTATTTGAGTTTTTTTGATGAATATTGAAATTAGCCAATGACAATATTGATTAACATGTCATAGAATTCATTCAATCATGTATATACACTCTCTGAGTTACATGTTTATCTATATTTTATTAGTCTGTGTTGAGAATTGAGTCTCTGATTGGTCTTGACTTCACATGTAACTTGATAATATCTGATGTATCACTACAAAAAACATGCTGTTTTGAAATGCTCATATCTCTGTGGCGTGTGAACCGTTTCGCTTGACCCAGGGACCGATTTATAGCCAGGAGCCGGTACTATTTTTGGTTTCTCCCACGCTAAGCAAAAAACCGGTTGCAACCGCCAAAAGACCGGTTTTTATCGGTTTTGGTCCAGTCTTTTTGAATTAATTAATTAAAAAAACCGGTCTCAGTCCGGTTGCCTTCCTAATAAGGAAAAAGACCGGACCGGACCGGACTTTAAAACACTATGTTTGAGTCGAAGGATTTAATGGTTTTGACCGTGAATTCCCCGAGTCTTGCAATGGAGTAAAAACATACGACGAGGCACGCGAAGATGGCGGCGTCTTTGGGATCATTGAGGTCCATGCGTGAATGGAATTGAAGGAGGTTATTGACGAGGATCGGGCCTCGTTTCCTGCGTTTCTTGTCAGGTGGTGCTAGCCTGGAAGCACCTTCGAGGGCTGTGTGTAGTTCTGTGTTGGAAATGAGCCACGGATGGCCGTGGAGAACATGCCACGCATGGAGGCCCACGGCAAAATTTGAGAGTGCCTTGCCTGAGTAGTTACCCGCACAACTCGAGAGGAAGAAAAGAAGTAGTGGATTAGAAATCGGGCAACGAAGGTATTCAGAGATGTTCTGCATGTCACAGAAGACTTGGTAAACGAGGAGACCTGTCCTGTAGGATTCTTTGGTCTTTTCCGTCCACGCAGCTCCGATAATGTCTAGGATCCAGTCAAGCTGATCTTCGGAAAGACTTGGGCCATTTCCGGTGCAAATGGCTGCTGCACAAGTTGACGGATTGGCGGGGATCCAGAATCGGAGGTGTTCGCGTGCCGGGCAGTGTGGTCTCCAGGGGGAAGAGGTAGGGCACGGAGGGGGTAGGAATCAGCAGCGGAACGTCAAATAGACCTGTGGCAGTGAGATCATGAGAGGAGGGCTTCATAGATAAGGGTATGCTCTTCGTCGGCTGCTTTGTTGGATTGAAGGAGCACGGGGGGTCGATGTCCTTGTAGGATGTGAAGCTGCTGCTCAGGAATGGCGATAAGTGGCGAGTTGTGTTGTGCGCTGTCTGGAAGGTCTGCGAGTTCTGTGAGAAATGGGAGGAGACTGGTGGGCAGTGGGAGAACTTCGACAGATGGGCAGATGCCTTGAGATGAGTGATCTGCGGGGTTGAGTTCGGTTGGGACGTATCTGGTGTGTACGCTGTCGAGGTGGGACGAGTGATGGATAAAGCTGTAAAGGCGCTTGAAAATGTTGTTGGTGTCCGCGTTGCGGTGTCGTCCATTCCACCATCCTTTGACAATGCCGGTGTTGTCTCCATAGACGACAATGTGTGGGTTGGTGGGTTGAAGGGCGTGAACAGTACAAACGAGGAGCTCGAAGGCCACTCCTTCGGCCCAACCGATGTCGTGTGTGCTTCCATGCATTAATTGCCACCCGGGGGATAGTCTCCACGCCCGCCATCTGTCTCCAATCGTGATGGTGACACCGAAGGTTGTGCTCACATTGGCAAAGGCAAGTAAGTCATCTTATAGTATTTAAAAACTTTTCAAACTTTTGCCTACAACAGCATTTGAACACTGGACTTTGTCTACAACTTAGGGGTCAAGCCAGATTTATCTTTATCCGCTCCGGTAATCCCTGTAGCATTACGTAATCTATTACATAATTAGGACACATGACAAAGGTCCAGACTTAGATGAGTCAGCAATGATGTCATGGCCTAGACCCTTATCTGTGCCTGGTACCTTTTCTTATCATCGTACCATTTACCTTATCTATCTTTTCCTTTGTGATTTCCTTATCCGGCTGTTGGTCTGTGTGCACATCTCAATAGTATATAAGTAGGGAATAACAAGGGTATACCCTGGGGTACTTTTGTGGCAGAGAAAATGTACCCTGGGGTATACCCTTATCATGCCCTATATATAAGTAGCCCTGTACTTATCACAGACCCCAGTCTAATCCATTTGTTGCTTCACCGCAATTAAGTTTTAGTACTCAGCATATCCTTTGCTAGGTCCAGTGTTGCCTAAAGTCCCCGCTGATTGTGATTCATTCATAACAAGTCAAGTAGAGAGTGTTACGATCACTCATTCTTTCCTTCTTTGTTACCTTGTACTAAGTCCTAGTCGCTGGTTCGAGTCCTGCCTAGGCCTCTCATTTCTTACCTTGCTTTAGTCAGCGAACATTCCTTAATGTTCTTTCACCTTCCACGCTTCGTCTTCGCTGACTCGTATGCTTACCGAGCATGACTCTCTAGCTTGGTCACTCCTCGCTTCCTTTGAACCCTCTGAGAGTCACCGTCCCACTCTTGAATGGACGCTAGGCCTTAACGTGGACATCCCATCATTAGGTTACCTTTGAAACCTTTGTCCTTGACTAGGCTTTTGCGTCTACGCTTTGACCTACCCGGTGTAAGAAAGCTAAACCCTCTGTAGGAATAGAAATCCCGAGAAGGTTAGTAGCAAAAGATAAAGAAGGGTACGATAAGTTCGACCCTAAAGGGATTCCAGGGAATGAAGACAAGCAAAAGGACTCGTTTCCGGCGTACCAAACCGTTGAAGAACCGGAAAATGATGTTCCGTACGAACAAACGGTTGTTCCGGACCACTTCCTTGCGGTTAGGACTAGTGGAACGAAGGTAAGAACGGACGGAAAGTGTGGACGAAGGTTCCGGAGTTTTAGAGAGAGAGGTTGTTGCGTGGAGAAAAGAAAAGTCCATTCAAAATAAGCAAAGTACAGTCTTTTATAGTCCGGGCATACCCGAGACTCTGATAGCGACAGAACGCTAAGTGACAGTACTGGACTAAGTATAGACAGGATAGATGACAAGACGAAAAGGATGAGTAAAAGTAAGGAAAGTGCGACAGTAAGGACGCATAGCAAGGTTAGAGGACGTGGAATGGAAAGGAAGCTTACCAGCGAATCATCTCATACCTGGACAACGGTTTCCGGGGACACGGAGGACGATACCTGTGAACAAAACAAACGATCCGTGGTTTCCGTGTACCACGGAACGACGGGAACGGAACGTGATAGGGACGGAAAGCTGTAAGTGCGGCGGAAGAGGTTGGGACATAAACGGAAAGGGAGGAAAGACATCGAGGAATGTTGAGAATGGGAAATGGGGGTAGAACGCCGGCTGCAAGCGTAGGGAATATGCGTTCCCTACATCCCAGGGTGACTTTGATGCTGACTGTCCCCAGTCAGTCACATGAGCGGATTAGGTAAGCGCCTCATGTCCGTGGGGGTGACAACTCCGCATCAGCCGCTTCCTTTCTTCCTTCCCACTCCTTCTCCTCACACAACCATCCCAACACTATGTCCTCCCGTCTCACAGCTCTCTTCGGTTCCATCGCCGCTGAACCCGTCGACGAAAGGGCCGCGGCCGCTAAGGCCTTCAAGGACGCCACGGAACTACTGCTCGACCTTGCCATGTGCGCGCCAGACGACAAGGAGGACTTGGCAGAGGATCAGCGGCTCTGGGTGACGAGGTGGAATGCTGCCATGGTGAGTTGCGTTGGTCTCCTCCGTGTCCGCGCTTACAACGGAAGTGCTTCAGAGAGCCATGGAACCGACGAAAGCTGCGGCGGCGGCCTTAGGCGTGCCCACGGTTATTCCCGCACGGTCTCTCCAAGCCCTCGAAGAGGCAGAAGCTGCCCACGTCAAGTGGTCCGGGGAAGAGGCGGATAGGATCGAGGCGGCGAAGACTCAAGATGACGACGCGGAACCGGACACGACGATGGGCGACGAGACTGGGAGCGCTGAAAAACCTCCCACCAGTGCCACCCCTCGGTCCACTCCCTCTATCCACGCTTCCGTCAGTAGTTCCGGGAAGGTGTCCGTGGTCCTCGCTCGGCCAACGCATAAGGTGAGTCGCGGATTGATAAGGAGCTATTCCACCGATTGACCATTGCACGGCGCAGCGATCGCGGGTCTCCATGGACGAGGATGAAGAAGAGGATGAGGAACCTGGTACCGTCGAGCACCACCCGCCGTGCGTCAAGTGCGCAACCGCCAAGGTCCCGTGCCGTGGCATGCCCGACCGCACCTGCCTCAAGTGTGCGAAGCTGAAGATTGCCTGCAACAAGGCAGGCGGACGAGGAGGAAAAAAGGCGACAGCAAAGGCGGCTGAGAAGCCCAAGAAAGTGGCTCCTGCGAAAGCGGAACCGAAGGCCCACAGTAAGTCCCCGTCGTTGCCGTATCATCCGTACTAATACGTTGTTCCGTTGCTTTTGCAGTTCGCGCGGTCAGGGCATCGACATCCCGGGTACGTCGACCCCAGACTCCCGAGTCCATTCCGGACTCGGACGTCGAACTTGTCACGCCAAAGTTGAAGACGAAAGGCAAGGCGAAGGTGGGGACGGTTGAGGGAATGCAAATGGCGATCGCGGAAGTGGAAGCCG